>JAJMBU010000125.1:0-33047 GCA_030565405.1 Ogataea paraovalis
TTACAAAAACCCTTTAATTCTTAATAGAATTAAGGTTCCCATTTTTTAATACTCTACCTGC
Organism: Ogataea paraovalis; assembly: GCA_030565405.1. Lineage (NCBI taxonomy): Eukaryota > Fungi > Ascomycota > Pichiomycetes > Pichiales > Pichiaceae > Ogataea > Ogataea paraovalis. Next base: position 62 of record JAJMBU010000125.1, read on the forward strand.
AAATCTACATAATCCACTGTAAATATACGTCGAATTTTTACATTAATATGTGTTTTATGGAAGAAATCATATAGGAGCTAAAACTATAAAGAACAGTAAACATAGGAAAACGAGATATTTCTAAATATTACTAAAAACCTACGTATTATCTACTTATCAATCCATGCAGCCATTATACCAGATCTGCTATGAGAAACCAAAATGGGAAACAACCTAATCCGAATGAGGCAATAGTGGATTCTATTATCCATTACGTACTTACCTCAATATATTTCCAACATACCCCTAACTAACAGCACACCTAGCTGGCTTCTGAGTCCTGACAGAGAACACTGAAGTATAAATCTCATGAGTCGTTTTACTAGCTACACTCAATGGCTAGTAACATAGTATCCCTGTAGAATCCCGTCCCCTGCCTCTCTCCAGTTTAACAAGAAACGGTATAGAACTGCGGAACTTTAATAGATGATTAATGATATATTGTGAAAGAAAACTATATAACGATTCTGAAGCTAATTGTTAAAAAATTAAGTGTTTCAAGAAGATAATACAAATATCAAGGAACTATTAATCTAGTTAATTAAAAATGGTCAGTATTAAACACCCAGGTACCCGAGACAGGATCATAACCCACGAATCTAGTGTTTGGAACCTCGTGTAGTCTTCTGATATGTTTTTTAACTGCAGGATGATGTGGATCGGTAATTAGTGATTTACCATCCTTCGATGAAGGGAAGCTATTTTCTTGTGAGATTCTAGCAGGAATATTAAAGCCCTCACCAATATTTGGCTTCTTTAGTTTATCTGGGTAAACCGTACACTGTCTTTTAGCCAAAACAATGATTTCCGGAATCTTATGTAGATCAATGGATGTCAAATCAACAGGTTGAAGGAACTCTATCTTACCACACCCCTCTTTACCGACTGTGAAGTTTTGAACTGATCTCAATTCTATTGGAGACAGCCTCTTGATTTCATCAAGGGTTGGAGAAGTCCAGTATCCTGTTGGCAATTTGATTGGATCGTCCTCTGTTTCTGATTCTGCTTGTCCATCGTTTTCGTCCAAAACTGTTTCATTGCCATCAACCGTAGTTAAGTCGGATGGTTGGATCTTAGATGGTTCCTTGACTGGAGTGGACGATGAAGCAACATTGTCATTTAATAAAGAGAATACTGGAGCAACGGATGAACCAATTGGTTTCTGCGGGGTCTTCTCAGTATCCGATAGTTTCGGAGCATTCAATACCTTAAATGAAACTTGTCTTTGTGGGGTAATAATGCTTTGTGACTTCAAGCCTTCGAATTGTTCTTCGGTCTTGTTTCTATCAATTACAAGTTTGGTAACATTTCTTGAAGGAGCAAAAATGTAACTGGATAATATGGCTTCATCTGTAGCAGAATTGAACAGCTTTGTCTTTGATAAACTTTGTGCATCTGTAATAGCATCTTCGATCACTGAATTGGATGCGGACCCTGTAGATGATGGAGTCGAAACAGAGCTTGATGGAGGGCTTGGGGAAACAATACTACCAGATCGAGAAACCAAAGTATCCTTAGGCGAAAACAATGGCCTTGGAGACAACTTATATGCAGAAACAAGTGATAATTTCTTCTTTTCAACGGTTCCAAGAGGTCTGGCAACAGGTTTAGGAGGAGGTGGAACAACAGGGTTAATATTGTTGGCTACACTACTGAATAAACTTCCCGCCCCATAAGGATTTTGGGCCATAGTCTGTTGTTGTTGTTGCTGAGCACCAAATGACTGTTGAGACTGTTGAGAAGGAGCGCCAAAATTAAAGCCAGATTGAGATGGTTGAGCTTGTTGCTGATTGTTTCCAAATAAGTCACCAGTCGATTGAGTGCTGTTGTTACCAAATAACCCACCGGTTGTAGTGGCTGGTTTGGCTCCAAATAGCCCACCTGATGATCCAGTTCCCGTATTATTATTGTTGTTGTTATTTCCAAACAAACCACCCGATTGCTGAGTGTTGTTGTTACTGAACAATCCACCAGTAGATCCGGCTGGCTTGGAACCAAATAATCCTCCTGAAGCAGGTGTTGCAGAATTGTTATTGCTGTTTCCAAAGAGGCCACCCGAAGACTGGGCGCTGTTATTACCAAACAAACCCCCGGTTGAAGAGGCGGGTTTAGCGCCAAACAACCCTCCTGATGCTCCTGTATTGTTGTTGGCACCAAATAACCCACTAGCTGGCTGTTGCTGTTGCTGCTGTTGCTGCTGATTGTTGGTGGCATTACCGAAACCAAAGCCAGTGCCAGAATTAGCAGGTGCATTTGACGATCCTCCAAACAGGCCGCCACTTGCTGGTTTAGCAGCTCCAAATAAGCCTTGCTGTTGATTGTTGTTGTTAGAACCGAACAATCCTCCAGCAGTGTTGTTATTATTATTATTGTTAGCACCAAATAAACCACCAGATTGGGTGTTGGTGTTTGAATTACCAAACAATCCAGTTCCAGTTGGTTTAGCTCCAAATAAACCACCAGTAGTGTTGTTAGCACTGTTATTGTTGTTGTTACCAAACATACCACCAGATGTACCGTTGTTGTTATTAGCACCAAACAACCCACCTGCTGTGTTGTTGTTATTTGCACCGAAGCCAGTAGTTCCAGCGTTGTTGTTGGCACCAAAACCACCACCAAACCCTGTATTGGTTGCAGTGTTATTGTTACCACCAAATAAACCCCCTGAGGTATTAGTATTGTTTCCAAATAATGTGCCAGCGTTGTTCTTTGGGGCACCAAAAAGACCCCCCGCAGTGTTGTTGTTGCTGGAAGCACCAAATGCATTATTCTGTTGAGCATTCTGCTGCTGGCCAAATGGAGACGCATTATTTGTCGATCCAAATAAGCCCATACCTGCTGGTTTCTGTTGTTGCCCAAAGGGAGAGTTGTCATTGGTTGCACCAAAACCTGGTTGTTGTTGGCCAAAGGCTCCAGCTTGTTGTTGACCAAAAGCTGAACCTGTATTTCCACCAAATGCGTTGCCACCACTAGATCCAAATGCTGAGCCAGCGTTCGCAGTATTATTTCCAAATAATGTGCCTGCAGGTTTGTTAGCTGAACCAAAAATACCCCCAGATGCGGTGTTATTTTGGGTGGCCCCAAATAAGCCTCCAGGAGTTGTTGTGTTAGTCTGACCAAACAACCCACCTGTTGATGTTGCATTGTTAGCAAATCCACCAGCTGAACCTGGAGTTCCAAACCCACCTGATTGTTGACCATTGCCGAATCGTCTACCATCAATGTAGTCTTGATATCTCAACTCTTCAAATGAGTAATTAGAGTATTCAGGCATAGCTGAGATACTTTCATAGTATTGAGTTCCCATCTGAGCATCTTTCTCCATGACAGCTTTAAAAGGTTTAATTGAAGTACCACGATTTCCTCCAACCATAGCACCAAAACCTGTTTGTTGTTGGGGCTGGCTAAATGGTGAGTTAGAGGAAGCACCAAAAGTAGAGCCAGCGTTAGTGGCACTAGCCCCAAATATACCACCAGTGTTGTTGTTTGTAGCATTGCTGTTGAATCCTGAATTGGCAGCACCACCAAAGGGGGAAGAGGTGGGGACATTTAAAGTGTTGTTGTTCGAAGCACCGAATAAACCACCCCCATTATTGCTGGCACCAAAGCCGAAGGCACCTGTTTGGTTGTTGTTATTATTGGTATTTGCTGTGGCACCAAAAAGGCCACTTCCAGCAGCGTTAGTGGAGACCCCAGCAAATGGTGACGAAGTCTGATTCGCTGTTGCATTGGTTGCAGCACCAAAAGGGGAGGAAGAGTTGGCCGTGTTGGTATTGTTACTACCAAATCCTCCGAACCCACTTGTGGTTGTCGATCTGTTGAACATATCTGTGCAATAAATTGAAACCTGAAGGTATTTCTAGTTAGATGGCACAGTGATCTGATCCGATGTAAAGCAAGAAGATTAATGACGGCAATTTACTTACAACGACAAGGAACGGCATTTTTCTGCTCACCAACTAGTTTCTCATATCCAAAAACGCTCTGCCAATTTTTGATGTCCGGCAGGTGGCTGCCATAATAAATGCGGGTTCGCCAAAGCGAGAAGCTGGGAGAGCCACGATTCTGAGGCACGATACGCGTGAAAGGAGTCTAGCCTGAAAAGAAGAAGGGTTGATCATGTTTTACATGGTGCAATAGGTCCCGCCTTCTAGGGGAGCAATTCCGTAATTATATATTCTAACTAAATAGTGAAAAGCATGGGTATTAAAGGACTAAATGCTCTTGTGTCGGAGAATGCACCAAAGGCAATTCGTACGTCTGACATGAAGTCGTTTTTTGGACGTAAAGTTGCAATAGATGCTTCCATGTGCCTCTACCAATTTCTGATTGCTGTGCGTCAGCAGAATGGTGACCTGTTGACTAATGAAAATGGTGACACGACATCTCATTTAATGGGATTTTTCTACAGAACGATACGGATGGTCAGCAATGGTATTAAACCGTGCTATGTGTTTGATGGGAAGCCACCGGTTCTAAAAGGTGGTGAGTTAGAGAAGAGATTGAAAAGAAGAGAGGAAGCTGAAGAGAAGGCCAAAGAGATGAAAGAGACTGGTACTGTGGAAGAATTACAGAAATTTGAAAGAAGAACCGTCAGAGTGACACGACAACAGAATGAAGAAGCCAAGAAGTTGTTGAAACTAATGGGGATTCCATATGTTGAAGCACCATGTGAAGCTGAGGCCCAATGTGCAGAGTTGGCTTCAAAGGGTAAGGTTTATGCAGCAGCGTCGGAAGATATGGATACACTATGTTACAGGCCTCCTTATTTATTGAGAAATTTGACAGCTGCCGAGGCGAGAAAATTGGATGTCAACGAATATAACTCTCAAGCGGTGCTTGAAGGATTGGGTATGGATCTGAATACATTTGTGGACATGTGTATCTTGTTGGGCTGTGATTACTGTGAAACCATTAAAGGTATTGGACCGGTCACAGCGTACAAATTGATTAAAGAACACGGAACTATTGAAAATATCGTACAGTTTATCGAGAATGATCCAAAGAGCAAGTACAAAATTCCAGAAAACTGGCCATTTAAGGAAGCGAGAGAATTATTCCTACATCCTGAAGTCCTGAATGGTGATGAAGTTGAACTAAAGTGGGTCGAACCTGATATTGATGGCCTTATTCAATATATGGTTACTGAAAATGGCTTTAGTGAACAGAGAATAAGAGATGGTGCGGAAAAATTAAAGAAAGCTTTGAAAACCGGTACTCAAGGAAGGTTGGATGGATTTTTCAAAATCACCGGTTCCGTCACATCTTCAAAGAAACGTGTTGCAGAAACTGGTAAAGGCAAACCGTCTAAGAAGGTGAAGACTGGTGGCAAGAGAAGATAGACAAAATAATTTATAAAATCGTAACCAAGAAGCAAACTGAAAAAATAAAAAGTTAAGACACTCATTCCTAGTTTGAATTAGCTTCCTGTTTTGAAGCAGGTTCCTATCTTGATAAAACGCTAGGTAAAAATCCGTTAATAATCGATCCTGTCTCTGTGAACGCTGCCGATAGAGCTGCGCCTGGATTTTCAGTTATTGCTATGGTTTTACCAACAAACTTTTTCATACTAGCATCCATTCCAGAAAGACGCCTTGCAATCTCAACCATTGGCCATGGAGCAGCTCTTAGAATAGGTAAGAAGTTGCCGTAAAAGGGTAGTTTTATTTCACCTCTCCTACCTAAATCAACAGCTCTGAAAACAGATTTTGCGACATCCTTTGGATCTAGTTCTGGTGCAAGTAGGGTATGTGGTGTTCTAACACCATCAAACATTCTCGTCTTCAACTGTCCTGGACAAATCAGCAGTGTTTTCACTCCAGTTGTATTCAACAAAGGTGAGCCTAGTTCGTACGTCAGAGACTCGTGCAGCGCAATCAAACCTGATTTGGAAGCTCCGTAGACGCTCAATCTTGCGGGAGACATGTATCCCAGAGTAGATGCAATGGTTATAATGTAGCCCCTCTTTGCTTCAAGCATTGAGGGTAACATTGATTTGATGGTGTAAAAGCTGGAGAGCAAATTGACCTCCAAAGTCTTTTCAATTTCTTCAAAGGTCAGGTCAAGAACAGTTTTTCCACTAGTGATTCCAGCATTGTTAATTAAAATAGTGACAGTTCCCACTTCTTCTTTGACTTGTGACACCCTATTGGCGACGTCTTGGCGGTCGCTAACATCACATTTATAGTAATAAACTCCTTCAATAAAATCTTCAGAATCTTCCAGGGGAACATTAAGATCAAAAACAACAACTTTTCCTTCTGCTCTTCGAAAAATCTTTGCAAGCTCTTTTCCCAATCCTGAACTACCACCTGTTATTAGGGTAATATCTCTAAAGGGATCAAACGTAGTTCCAATGATCGCGTCAGAGATTTCTCTATAGCGCTTATTCAAAAGATATAACAATGAAAAAATTGGTCCAGTCATAGCTGTAATGCAATTCTCCTCAAGCTAGAAGTTGTATCGCTTTTTTTGCTTTTGTCAGATATTTTCAAAACAGTTTTGGCTAGCAATCCTGTAATGTTAATTTAGGGAAATATAAGTATTGGATACATTTGTTCTTGTGTCAAAAAGATATCCCTTTTTCTCTTTTCACATCCTCTGCACAGCCGCGATTCAAGAACTGCAAATTGATGACATAATTATTGCCGCTTGGTTTCGCTGGAGTGCACTTTTGTAGTGACACTCGAAATGGGTTCATCTCTCCACACAATCAGCTGTTCACTTAATTGTGTGCACATGCTTCAAACGTACACAAACGCAACCTTCGAATCTTCGAAATCAAAAATGGAGAATTCTACATCTGTGAAACAGCAACCAGTATTACGTATCAAGAGAAAAAGGACGGATGACCCACTACAGGCGTTGCTGCTTGATAACCAAGAAGTGCCGAGAAATTCAAAGAGATCAAAAAAGAATGTGTCATCCAATCCATCAAAGGTTATATTCAAGCTCGCAAGAACAGATGATAAGTTACAATCCACTGCAAATGATATTGGGTCAGTGCTAGAACGATCCGACGATAAAGGAAATGTGTTCAACCTTCCAAAACCCGACGCTTCCGTCAACGAAGTTAGCCCCGAGTTGCTAGATATGTTAAACGAGTACTTAAAATTTGATCAATCAGCATCAAAATCTAACTCTTCAAGTACATATGTAAAGCCCCCAAAACACAGGGAATCTATCACAAACGTGAAAATTGCTGATGATGACGACGAATATGTTTATGATGTGTATTTACGCGATAAGACAAATATCATTGCAGAAGATACGGGGTCTTCTAATATTGGGTATTTGCACCTCTTACCTGCAGAAGCTCGACTTCTGCTCGACTCAGCAACTTCGTCAGGAGCGTCTTCACCAGTAGCCGCAAAGTATACAGACGATGAAGATTCAAATGATGAAGACTTTTATAGAAACGACTATCCTGAGGATGAAGACGGAGGTTATAATGCTGAAGAATTGAGGGAGTATGCAGACGATTCGGATGGGTTTCAAGAACCTAGTGATGATCAAGATGACGAGTTTGATATCGTTCATGATCGGAGACGATTCAATGGCAACGATGTGTTGTTCAATGAGGGTGTATCAGAAGATATGAATGCTGTTGGTGTTGAAGATCTCCAGATGGAAGGTGATGATGAAAGGGATGAAGATGAGGAGTTTGCACGAAACCAATTTTTTGCGACTGACATAGATGATCCTGTTGCGATACATAGAGATAGAATCTTTGGGAAGCTTGAAAAAATGGTTCGAGAGAAAAAATGAACATTTCAAAAGAAAATTGGGAAATTGCAGCGGGAGATTGGGAAGTCATGACTTATCACTTGATCATGTAGATCGTTCTAAAGTGAATAGAATCTATTGTATTTACGGTAATGACCGTTTGAACGGAATTGAGTAAATCAGAGAGAGTAAATTATAATTTACCATTCAGTTTCTGCTGGATGATACTATCCATGGACCCTAAGACCATACCAAATGTAATAAGCAGCTAGGGCAAAAAGAGGAAAAAACACCAACCAATTGCGCGTATATTATTGTTCAGATTAACACACAATGGTTCGGTTACTGAAGCACAAAAGAATTAAGCTAAACAGCTGAACAGTCGAAAGCTGGCTATAGGAGGATCATAAAACTATTGTATTCTCGAAGAAAAAATTATAAATAAAGATTAATATAAATTTAATTTATTAACAAAAAAACGCAACAACAATAGAGATATATTGTTATTCTGAAAAAAAAAAAACTAAAAAGTGCATATAGATATCATGAGTCTCATCTCAAGCAAATTAGGCAGTTCTATTCCTCGCAATAACACAAATTACTGACTGACTCATTTGACTTGTTATGATCTATGCAAGTTGCAGTAAGACTTTGACACAGCGATGACTATATATCAATTTATTAAGCCATTGGTGAATGAATGTAAACAAGTTGTGAGGCCAGGTGATAGGACTATCAAGAAGGCTGACAAGGAATTGTGGTTCCTCAGAGGTCAAACCTCGGAATTGGGGAGCATCGAGATTCGAGATTCGAGCGAGGCCCGAGCACAGAGCACAGAGCACAGAACACAGAGCACAGAGCACCCCCACAGATCGAATCTGGCTGGCGGGAGCAGCGATATCTGTTCCCAACGCGGAAGCCCCCCGCGTTCTGGATCCTTCCATCTGATAATATTGTACCCAGATCAGGCAGTCAGCCAGGCAGGGAGCGCCCGCCCGGTGACTCATCGCGACTCTCAGTCTCAGCCGGTAGCACAGAACTCCGACGCGACGCGGGCGGGCTGCAGATCCTGATTCCTGATTCCTCCCGCGCTGCCTTCGCCGTTGGCGGCTGAATAACCGGGATCTCGCAAGGCGGCTCCAATCAGCATGTGTATAGGTATAGCGTCATATATGCTGTATACTGTATGCGCACAGGCCGTTAGGCTTGTCAATTCAGGAAATTCTCAGGATGTACTAGAATTGTTCTATAAATACTCCCACTCTTCTCTTCTATTCTCTGGGAATCGTTGTTTGATAAGAAATTTCTTGAATCTTCATTCAAGGAAGCTTTGCCTGTTTTGAACCTCGTTACCCTATTAGGAAAAAGTCCCCGGTTTTAGATTCCTGTAACTTTTCAGCATAGATCTTGCTATAGCTTTATACATTCAAGAACTTCTTCTGTGTATATAGAGAATAATTAGATTCAGACAGAACTTCATATAATATTCCAGTACCCTTCTTCTTATTCATAATGCAAAAAGATTCTTTCGACGGACCTCCACCTCCTTTCCCTGATTCGGAACCTATCATCAATGATCAAGACTATATCCTTGAAGATATCTTGCCATCTTTTGAGATGCACAACTACATGTTCAACAGAACTGTTTTTGATACCGAAAATTTAAGACAAATTCAGAGGAATCAAGAGTTACCAACCTATGGTGAACAGGGTTCTTCCTCCATATCGAACATCAATTCTGTTTTCGAACCTGAAGTTAATTTTGCCGATCCGACAGTCAACCCTGATATTCTAGTTTTAAACAACGTAAAAAATAAGCAAATCATTAATGCTCCATTGGATGTTAAAATTACATTGACTAAGACTTTCCCTCAACCTGGTATCCCTATAATGAGAGAAAATCCACTTCGAGTTTATCAACCTGAAGATATCATCACAGGTCAGGTGATAGTTCAAAATACTTCTAAAGAGCCGATTCCTTTTGAAATGTTCCTGGTGTCAATGGAGGGAAAAATGTCCATTCCTCAAAGAAAATTCCCAAATTCTACAACGAACCTGCCACCGATCACTTCCACTTTCTTAACCACATATGACTTGACCGCATGCTTTCAACAAAACATTTGTATCTCAACGTCAGCAAATAAGGCATTCATTGACGATAATGATCCTGACTCTCATTTGTACGATCCTCTCGATGATACCTATTATTTTTTACCCGATTCCAAAGAATTGGAACCAGGTAAGAAGTACAAAAAATGTTTTATGTTTAAGTTACCCCAGACGTTATTAGATATCGCTTGTGAACATCAGTCGGCTGCTCATCTATCATTACCTCCCTCTTTTGGGGTTGACCCTGCTGCATTCGAAGGGAGGGGTGCAACCATATCAATTGATAAGCATTTGGGATACGGTAGACTCGGTGAAATTGGCTCTCCGATTAAGACAAGGGACCTTGCTGATCATAATGTTTCTATCGATTATTCAATTAATGTTCGTTGTGTTGGAAGACGTCTAGATTTCTATAAGAAGTACTATTATAAGAATACGAGTCATGAATATGATTTCATTACGCTTGAAGATGTTCAGCATTATTTCAGAGTGAGTTGTGGTTCACAGGATGGTCAGGACGATGAACTCAATGATAATGGATACTATTTCCACTCCCAACTTTCTAGCAATGATCAATTAAAGGCCATCGATAGACTCGCTAAAAATAACATTTTGGAATTGCAGGAAAAGATCGACCTTGTTGAGTCTGGTGTTACTGATTTTGATGAAATTGAAAATATTGCCCGGAATACAGTTAAAAAGACTCAAATGTCATCGCAAGCTTCGTCCTCTGAAGAACGCAAACCTAGCGAAGATCTTGGCGAGAAAAGCGAAAAGTCCCTTTCTAACAATAATGGTGACAACGTTAACATCTTCATCACTCCTTCAACTGTGGAAGAATCTTCAACCAATGATACTTTCACTTTTTCAACTCAAGGAAAATTTTCGAAATCTTTCCGTCAAAATGTTGAAGGAGATGTTATGGTAACTGCAAGATGTTCAAAATCATCAACTATCCCTTCTCGTGCTCCAAAAACTTTACAAAACCTATCGTTTTCTTCGACTCCAGGAAGATCACGATCCAAATATGGTTCACTCCAGCCTCCAGCATCATTTGGCAAGTTGAGAAAAGGTTCTGGATCAGGTAAGAACTCGCTGTCCGATTCAGCTAGCACTGAAGTGGGGTGTCCTTCAACGACGACCTCTAAATCGGTAGCCTCGGTGATGTCTCCATTATCAGCTTCAGCTTCATCATCTCCAACATCAACGTCAATTTCAGTCTCAAAAACCACCGGTTCGACCACTATAGATCCTAAAGTTTTAACCCATCTTGATATCGAAATTGTTTTCAAAGGAAGATCTGCGCCTCCATCATTCCCAATAACCGTGAAGCCAGAATTGAAAGTGATGAATCTGATGTCACCTTCACCCATCCCAGTCACTTTTGATGCACCTTTCTTAGCAGCAGGTTCTGCAATGGAAGGTTCATCTGCATCAACGTCGTTATCTCCATCGCAATCCGCTTCCAATTATACAAAGTTCCATGATTTGAAGAGTAAAGCTGGAGCGTACTTGAGCCAACTGGCTTCGTTGGCTGCAAAGTTCAAGGAATTGGGAGGTCGGGGATCGCTGCCGAAGGGATTATATCACGATCTAACAAGTTTGAAGAACCTAGTTTACACAGAAAAATGTTTAGCTTCTGCATTTGAGAAAGTTAAAGTTACGCCAGGTAATTATGTTTCAGATGGTGGTTCGGGAAACAAGAACAACATCACAGCCAGTTGGAGACAAGTTGGTAATGGGGTATACGTTGCAACTATCAGAGTTCCTTTAGTCTGGAACGAAAAAGTTCTGGGTGATCACAACATTGTGCCAAGTTTCCAGAGTTGTTACGTGAGTAGATTCTATTCTGTTGTTCTTGAACTTTCTGGATGGAAGTGTGCTCTTGGTAAATTGGATGTTCCTATTCGGGTTGTTTAGTGGTGGTGGTTTGCTTTTCATCTAATGTTTTCACCCGTTCGTGTTTTTCATTTTTCTTTATATCTAATTTTCAATCTCTTTTGTTTTTTTTTTTTTTTGTTGTTGTTTTTGTATTTAGTCGTTCGCATCCATGCCTTAATTACCAATTATAATATTATTCCACAATATATTCATTATCTGATATTACTGCCGGTTTAAACTATTTTGCAAAAGAACGAGCAAAAAAGAGAAGAGCAGAAGCTCATGCAGATAGAATTAGATGATTTCAAAAGCTATATAAAACAAACAGAGAACAGACGAAAACACATATAAAAGAGGAATTCGTGATGTTCTAATATATTATACACATTTCATTAGGAGGGACCGGCCTTACCGCAGCATAATAAATATAAAATTCTAGCATGTAAGCAAAAAAAAAAAACAAAAGCAAGGGGAGTACGAAAAGCTATCTGCTTCTAACATTCGAATCTGAATCCCCATTAGGGTTGTCACACGAAACCGCATTAGTGTCACCATCATTTGGGTTAACTTCTGTTGTCGTAGCAGCCATACCACTGAGAAGCCCATCGTCGTACCAAATATCAACCGAATTGTCGAATAGGATTTCGTGATATGAGGAACTGGCACCCATCAAATCTGTTAGTAGCATATCGACAGGCTGGATTCTACCGTTTGATCCACCGAGACTGATCTCCAAGATAGCATCGTTGATAGTTTTGAATACCTCGGAGCAACGTTTAGCAAAGTACCAGTTTTCACTGAACCCATTCAAGATCTCTACGCAGAGGTGGATATCTGTCTTGGACTCAATTAGATCGATCGACCATTGACAAAGGCAATACAAGATAGTGGTACACGTTGTTAAGAATCTATAGAGGGTGATCCAGTTTAGTGGCAATAGATTCGAAGTGTATAGATTGTAAGTGAAGGACAAATTTTGTAAGCATGCCTTTCCCAATATTTCCAAATTCGTCAACGATGGTTTAGGGTAGAGGTATGAAGGACGATATAGTAACATCAACAAATGATAGTACCTCGCGCTAATCCATGCTGTTGAGCCTAAGAATGAGACGTTGTTACTCTTTTTTCCAGATATTGAACTTGCCGATGAAGATAACAATCGAGAATTGTTGTACCATTTCTCTATATCTCGGCGTAATTTGGCTAGGATCTCTTTCTTTTCCTCGTCTGACTTATATTTTTCAGCTGCTCTCACACAGTGCACATTAGTTAAAATCACACCTTCAATTCGACGCATCTCTATTATGTTCTTTGTTATCTTCAGACTCTCCAATTCATCTTCACCGAGAGGTTCCGGTAAAGGAACGTTAATATCATCGTCCTGAATAGCGACGGGTCTTCCAAAACTAATGGAAATCAACCTATCCATGTTATAGACAGCCCAGAATAATCTATGTCGCATTTCGATATCCACAATGCTCATCTTTTTTGCTTCTATATCACGAACTCTTCTGTTGATACCTATAGAAATAGCCAACCTAGTTAATATCCCTACAATCGACCAGGAATATAATCCTTTCGGGTCAAAGAATGAATACACACCCAATAAAATTAAGGATCTAACACTGGATATATCTTTAAATGAGACAGCAGTGGTTAACAAATTTAACGAGTTAGACGAAAAATATTTAGAATATCCTTTTGCTTTATCGATAATGCCGGCTCTTTCTAAAGTTGTACATCCAATGGCTATGATCATATTCACTTCAAAGGTTAAATTTGGGTCCAAAGTGTTTGTTCTAGGGTCAAAAAACGTTTCAAAATTAATCGAGTCGATCTGTTCTAAAAACTTCTTCTCATCCAAGAATGGATACGTCTTGTGGTTGTGGTCTAGGTACGCTTTTATAAACTGCATCGCCAGATCTCGCGTAATCACCAATGGTTCTAATGGAGGAGTCTGAGAGTGGTTACCGAGCACAGTATGGACCAAGTTGGAATGAATCAAATCAATCGATTCATCTCTTGAGGCAGGTGGGTCATCGATTGCGGATAGTGAGCCTTTCTCATGCTTTATTGTCAGTGGATCAATCGATATTGAACCATCTCTGGTATTGTAACTGTTGATTCTATTGTCATTGTTGTTGTTAGCGCCATTCGTGCTAGTATTGTTACTGTCACCGTCGTTAATGGACATTTGAACCGTTCCCGAGTTTACTCCATTATGATATGTTGTCATATTATTTATGCCATTATTAACGTTCGATATTCCGGAGCCAGAATTTGGGCTGGACCTCGAGAGGGGATTAGATTCGGACAAGATTGATTGAATTGATACAGATTTCTGAGATAAAGTTTGATACTGTAGTGGTAGCAAGTGCTGTTGTTGAAGTTGGGACTGTGGTAGCGGGGGTTGTTGTTGTTGTTGTTGTTGCTGCTGTTGTTGCTGTTGTTGTTGTTGCTGTTGTTGTTGTTGCTGTTGTTGTTGCTGTTGTTGTGGCGCCAAAGGTGGTAGCATTTGAATCTGAGGTAAGTACGGTTGTTGTGGGAAGGGAAGATACTTTGGTTGGCTTTGATTTAAAGAGTTTGAAAGATAAGTAGAATGTTGCAAAGATGATTTTTGCGATCCGGGTGGCCCTACTTTTTGGATATCATGATGAGACGGTTGTGGCGCATTATCATTATGTAAATGTCTCAAAGATTGCTGCTGTAAGCTGTACAAGGAACTGACAGCCGATGATTCTTCGACAGTTGGGTAATACATATTTCCTGGTCGTGAAAATGTATTTGGATGAGGCAGCGGGGAATTTGCAGAGTTGTTATTGTTGTTATTGATGATATTATAACTGTTGTTATTATTAGGAGGGGTCGATGTAACATTTGAGTTTTGCGCATCAGAAGGCAGTCCTGTAGTTAAATTGTCCAACGGTTTATTGAGAATGGAAGGTAAAGAAGAATTCGACTGAGGTGAAGGGACAGGTTGTAACAAAGTGGTGTTTGTATTCGTATTTGAGTTGTCACTCAAGGAAGATAAAGTATTTGTTGAAGTTGATGCTGGAATGGTGCGAGGTCTATTTAACAAATTAGAGGTTGCTGTCCTTGGGGATTTGTTGGTAATTACTGTAGGTATCTTTGAGGAAGTATTGAAGGTTGAGGAAGGTGATGTTGGCGGAGATTCGTCATCAGAATGTTTTCTCTTGTTTTTCCGTTCAACGTACTCACAAACTTCATGTTGTCGCAAGCAGTTTGTGCATTTAGGAAGGTTCTTAGAGCATTTTTTCTTTAGTCTTCTGCATCTTGTGCATGCATATTGGTTTGTACGTTCCTCAGCGCCCAGTCTTTCCATGACTGTTGAAGCTGATGACTGCTGCAGCATCGTGGTACATAAACGAGAATATTATGTTAAATCGTGCGTCGGTAGTCTCAAAAACAGGAGACGAAGCAAAGCGGGATCAAAGGTGTCAGTCAGTCAGCGTACAGATCGACGAACGGAAACTAAGAAAGTGGAATAGTGTAAAAAAACAAAAGTCAAATCCGAAGTTGAAAGAGGTTAGATGAGTTCAAAGGTAAGAGAGATAGGCAATATAGTATTAAGCAGAAAATTTTAGACAAGGAAGGAAGGAGTACTTATGACAAATGAATGGATCCGGCGTCAAATCCAAGCAATTAGCTAGGCGGGTAGCGAGAGGTAGGTCGCGATTGATCGATGTCCACCGCACCGCTGCAAGCCTGCGACAACTAACAGCGCCAATGCCCGCTCCGACCGGAGAATTAGAAACTAGAGCGTACGTCGGGAGTCGGGAATGCCATCAATCTGAATTCTTGATTGTTGATTCTTGATTCTTCCCCCTGCCTGCCTGTCTGTCTGGCGGGCCGTCGGTCGGTCGGTCGGGCCTCGCCGTTCGCGGTTCGCGGTTCACGGCATCTTTCACACGGGAGCTGCAAGAGATAAGAGGCAGCGGGAGAGGGGGCCGAAGAGGCAGGGGCCAGTGGGGCAAGGGGAGCCAGGCCGGTAGCGCCACAGTAAGAGGGAAAGGATGTAAGCTACCTTCTATATAAGCTATAGCCTGACTGCTTTGGCCTGTTCTGTTCTGTTCTGTTCTAAGGCCCGCCCGTTGCCCCTGGTGGGCACATCGCGTGGGAACCAATTCGTGCTGCGTACGGGCAATGAGGTGACGGGGAGGATCCACAATTTGCAACGGGCTCCCTCCTCGGCTGCTGTCTTCGGCTGCTCGCCTTCGATCTGTAATTAATATATGTTGAATAATTGAATTAGCTAATTGGCTAATTAAGGCGGCAACGGCATTCTCCCATCACCCTCCATTTCTTACACAGCGAGTCTCTTGTTCTCACAAACGTGCCATGAGGCCGCCGCTGATTGGCCGAATTTTCGCTCCGACTTGCAGTACATATATATTATATATATAGATGGCACATGGTCACAACAGGGGGCCCCCTGAGTAGCACCAAGCACTCGCAACTTTTATGTCTGGCACATCCAGCTTCACTAACTAGAAACATTCTCCGCTCCTTCCCATGGATGATGACCGCCAATGCAACCGCTTATCTGTATACACACACAAACCATTCACAATAGAGATGGAAAGCCCGCTAGTTTGAAACGGATAAATGTCAAGGGTTTACCCTGCCTGGGTAGTTGCCATACGCGTCCAACTCCGACCTGCTAGCATAATTTGTCTATACGAGTATGGCTGGGAAAGGGTTAGCGCCTTAGTACTACCGACCAGTTACCACCGTGCACGTATTTCTTTACACACCCAGCGACGGCGTACAGAAAAAGTCGATCTGATCATGTGAATTTGTGTACTATCCCTTAGTTAACGCATAGCATATATATATGCTCTATACACATTAGAAAGGAAAGAAAAAGATCGGCGAGATCAGCACAAAGTCGCTGCTGGGCGGGCGGTGTGTGTTTGAAAGTAGGATGATAATCGGGGAAACCCCGTTTTCCAAACTAAACCGGCCTATATATGTTTGATGGCATTCCATTAGTTTAATTCTATAAGTTGTGTTTTGAATGATATGTTTGTGTCTAGAAACGCCCAATAAGTTAAAACTTATGTGCTTAGTTTCACTACAGGTTGATCGCTTACGAATGTGTTCTATTTATCCTTTAGTTAGTTCGTATACCTGTAACAAGTAACATGCCGCATATAAGCGTCGGCCTTTCTTCCCACTTCTTGGTTTTCTAGCTTGCTACTATTACTATTAGAAGGACCGTCAGCGCCAAGTTTAACGTATTCGTTACAATTTACGGGCATATAATTTGTACTCAACAATAATAGCCTAACAATAAGCAACAAGAAGCGCAATTTTCATACTATTCGAAAGAACAAACTTCTGCTAACAAAGGTCGTGAGATGACTGTTGACTTGAAAAACTCCGGCCAAGATCATCTGAACAAAACTTCGCTGCCATTAGTTGGCTTCTATTAACTGAATTGGATAAGCTTTGGAAAAATTAACTTTAATAAAATGACAAAATCTATAGAGTTTATATAAATAAAATGACCCAATCTAAAGATCTTATATACATACTATTTACAAATTTATGCAGCTTTCTACTCGATTCATATTAATACCAATCAAAATTGTCATCTCTAACAATAGTCTCAATGACCTTGCTCTGTTCAGTTTCACCATCACTATCAGAACTAATTAACCCTTCACTTTCGCTCTCATCTTCACTTTCAATTGCATTGGCTGGCTTCTTAAACTCATAAACAACGTTGGCACCGTGATCTATCTTGGCCAATAAACATGAAAAGGCCAGATTTTTCTTACTTAAAACAGGCGCAAACATTTTAGCTAACTCGTTCATATCCCTCTCCATGACCTTAGATCTTTGTGCATGGTTTTCACCATAAAATATAAACGTGTTATCTGATATCCAACTGATAGTTGGATTCAAAATGCTCGAAAATTTATTGGGTGTATTCAAAATAGGAGCAATGGCACTTTCTAGTTCGTCCCTTGTGACACCAAAAAACACGTCTTTAATTGCAATAGCATTGAATGGGTGATCTTTGTCTTGCAAAATCGATTTCTTGATCAGCTCTTGTTGTTCCTTCTTTTGTGCCTCTCTCTCTCTTTTCTTCTCCATTATGATAGATGCCTCTTGTAAACCAATTTGTGGAACCTGACTTGATCCTTGTATCTTAACGAAAACTGATCTTTTAGGTTCGGGATCCTGCGATTCGCTCATCAATTTGAAAGCAGAAGCCAACTCGTGGATGAATTTTCGTTGTATCTGTTTCATCGGTTGGAAATGATGTGATTGTCTACCAAGTGAACCATTCATCAGCCTGTAAAAGATGGATTCTATACTGTCACACCATGACTTTTGTTGTTTGTATAAAGACAAAACGAACGGGGTGTATGTGCCTTCAACAATAACTGATTGAGCAACAACAGCTTCCAACAGTATGGATCCGTTTTCATTGCTCTTTTCCAATTCAAACGCTTCAAATAATAGTCGGTTTCTCTTCTCTCTTTCGCATTCACTATCACATTTCAAAACCTTGCTTTCTTCGCCCGTTGAATTATGCAAGAGGGAGCACATCAGTTTCTTCGATAGTCTCTTACAATCGCAATAAAGGGTGACCATCTCTTTGCAAGGAATGGATTCTTTACATTTAAATGGAGCATGACACGTTTGAGAACACGGATGCCCACATGAAAGTCTAGGTTTCCCACAGATCTGTTGGCATTTGGTTTGACATTCGCCAACAGGGTGACAAACTTTTGTGCACGGATGAACGCCACATTTCAAAGTCTTACCACAGACTTTATAACAGGACACTTTTTCTTGATAGCACATAACGTTATTGACTAGTATCTTTTTTTCACATTGGCAAGTTCGAGACAAGACTTGAGTACAAGGAGGGCATGGGGTAGAGTCCTCGTGACAATTGTGTAGCTCCGGTCTATGGCCACAACTTGTAGGACGTTGACATTGATATGGACATGGTGGTAGCTTGGTTCCACATCTAACTGGTGCGACTACAACTGTATTCCCACAAGAACAAACTAGATCTTCAGATGAAGATTCCAAACACGGATGGCAAGGTCCCAAGTGGCAAGTCATTTGGCAGTGGTGCAATCCACAAGATAGTAACTTGTTGCACTGTTTTAAACAAACATGGCATGCCTCAACGGTTAACGAGTCATCGTGACTATGATCTATTAGGTTCTTTCTAATACCTTTCTGTCTTTCTCTTTCACGGACAGCAGCCACGGGCTCGAATTCACAACAAATATCCAAGCATCTATGACGACGGCAATTCATCAATGCCTGGCATTTGTGCTTACAAGTTGGCACATATCCTGTTTGATATAATGGGCATGCCACAGAATAACTTGTATAGTGGCATCGGCATTTCATATCAACGGACCTATAACACGGTGCACATTCACCTTCGTGGCATTTCCAAGGACAAGTATGCCCACATGCTAACTTCTTACCACAGATTGAATCACAAACCGGTATTGGATCTAGACATGATTTCCGTTGACTTCCATTCAAAAGTGTGGTAATTTTGGATTTTCCACATGGACAAGTGGTTAGGTTTGAAGGGCTCATTGGACATTTATGTTCAACACCATTAGAAGATTTCGAATGGCACGTTTCTTCACACTTATGATTTCCACAATCAAATGAATCCCCACAGATTTCATCACATTGGAAAGCACCTACCCAAGTCTCTCCGTTTGCAACTGATTTCTTGATGCTTCTTTCGAAGCATTTTATAACGGCGGTATGCTTCCCACAGTAACAGCGAACTTCGATATCAGCTTCACATCGGCCACATAATCCAGTATGACAGCTCTTCTGACATGAATGTAGACCACAGGGTAACATATCTCCACATTGGGTACCACAACTCCACCCGTCTTCGTAAGGTGTCATTGTGCAAGGTAATTGTCTTTCGTGTAATCCACAATGGCAAAGCATGTTCGGTCCTAAAGCTGTACATTTTTCCACATGGTTTCCTGGATGGCATTGTAAAGGACAACCATGAATGCAAGTTTTCAATTTGTGATTACATGTTTGACCACAAGAATGTGGAACAAAATCGTTTTGTGCTGGATTGATCACTTTCTTACACCAACAAGTGTAATTTTTAGGAATTCGATGGTGCGTTCCATTGCAAGAAGGACATCTCCATGATTTGTTGGATGCTGTTGATGAACCCCTCTTAGCCCAGTCTTTCACACATGAAAGGTCAAACACACGGGAGCAAAAATCACAGGACCAAACTTTGGAGCTGGAGTCTATCTCGCACGTACAGATCAAACAAGTATACACTCCTCGCTGAATCTCTTCAAGTATGGTAGCTGCTAAGTCTGGATCGTCATCCTCTTCGTGCTCTCCATCATCGGAAGATGAAACGATATCTTCTTCTTCTGGAGAATTGGATTCGAAACTGTCGCTAGCATCTTCTTCCTGCTCATATTCGGTATCGTTAACTGTTGTTGGAATCAGATGAGTATGTCCGTTACTCTGCGTTGATACGCCCAATGTAGTTTCATTGAAATCTGCTGACATCTTTGTAACTGCTGTTAATTATAGAGACTTTACGTTGATAACCAGCCTCGACCTGATCCTATTCTACACCCTTGAACTTTATACCCTTATATAGTTGTAAGATTCAAGGCGGGCTATATAATTCAGTCCCACCCCACTGAAAAATTTGAAATAGATAGTCGTGCTTATACTATATAAATAATCTTCCCTTCATTACTTGTTGGATTACGTCATTGTAATTTAATGTACCCCTCATTTTTACCCTTGACGGTCTACTGAACACGCCTATTCAGTAATCATGGATCCAAGTACTTTGGTATCGTGTTTCACCATCCAGTCTTAGACTAAGTGCTTGATATTGCCTATTACATTCTTACCCTTGAAAAGCATCCTTAATAGTTTTTAAAAAATGGCAGTTCCACATTTGAATGATCCCTGGAAGAAAAGGTTCGTTACTTTCTATAGTTGTTTTTGGTACATCAACTTTCAAGAATAGGTTGACTATAAACTACAGTTCAAATGCAGCTCAAACAACTTACTTATAAATTCCTTGATCAGTTTTTCCTTTCCTTTTGTTCAACTTACTTGTTGTGTTCCTTAAGCGAACGAAGAGAAACAAGTACTAACATTTCAATTTAGGGATGCTTGGAGGTATGAGGGGCATTTTCATAAATCCCAAAAATTTAGAGGATTGTTTCCAGGAATAGGTTTAGGATTTGCTGTGTTTTTAGCTGTGAGTGTCTATGAAGATTACTTTATGAAGAAGCCTTCCCACGCTCATGCAGTCGTCGGACACGAAGAAGCTGCTGGTGCTCATCATTAGTCTTTGATCTTTGGGAAGCTACTGTTCACCACCTTATTTATTATTTATTAACTTTTTTATATACATATAAATGTTTTGTTCAAAATTTAAACTGTTTATTTGATTATTTTTTATCTATTGATATATAAATTGGTGTGTAATACTAGATAAATAGTAAAAACACATTTTTTCGTAAACTTTTAGGATCTTTCTGGAGATCTCTCTCTATTTCTTCTTCCTTCCGTCTCAGCCCAACAAGAATAATGCAAAACTCTTCCCTTAACTCTAATTGCATTTCTCCAAACCCATTCACCCAAATCTTCATCAAATTTACCAATCAATTTCTCCGTGCAGACATCACAAACAATCTCATTTTCAGAATCCTCTGGAACAGAAACAACCTTCTTGTAGAGGTCATCGCGAGTCAACGGTCTGCTCTTACCTATAGCACGGTTGATCTCTAAGCCACCATTCTCAGTCTCATTATCCAGTGGACCAATAATTTCATCCTCCTTGAATTCACTCCACTTAGATGGTGTAAGGAACCAAGATCTGTTATGGATGTTTTTAGATGAGTCTTTTAATTTCTTGTTGGTACGGAAGTGCCAATCCAAATGCAATTCTTTTAGATATCTAGACTCGTTACTGTTATCGAACCTTTTTGGACAGTTAGAGCATTGGTTTGGTTTTAGCTCGTAAATTAAAGCGATCTCTTCACTTGTAGGTTTATGGTTATTTAAAAAACTCTGTGTTAATTCAAATCTTGATAAAATCTCCTCTGGATTGGACGGTGGTGATATCACCCCATTTTTGGGGTCCAACTGTTGAGACATTTGATTCGTTTCTTGTTTCAATTGTTGTTGTTGTTGTTGTTGGTTTTTGTCATCATATGGGGAGGCAGCATTTGTTGAAGCAGCACTGGCTTTTTTCATGAGTCCTTGTAAGAAATCAAGATTCGTTAAGCCTAAGGCGTTAGGTTTATTACCGTTACCATTTCCATTATTACTACTAGGTCTACTATTAATCGGTTGAAATGAATTCTGTGTGGGGGATACCTGGAATCGTGATGGTGGCTGTTGCTGCTGTTGTTGTTGCGTGGGAGCTTGGCCAGTTGTGAATGCCTTTAGGAAGTCGTAATAATTCTGTGGTGTAAGATTGTTACTAAATCCTTGCTGTGGCTGCAATTGTTGGAATGGTGCCCTATCAGGCTGTGGGTTGTGTAACTGTTCATTCCGTTGTGGAGGTAACACAAGATTAAAAAGTCCTTGGAGCTGAGCAGCTGAGAGATTCGGTAATTGAGGTTGAGGAGTTGCAGAAGCAGATGCTGCTTTGTGTTGTTGTTGTTGCTGTTGTTGTAACTTGAATTGATTTAATTTGTTGATTTCGTCGTCCCGAATTGTAATTAATTGTTTCTGGACCGCTTCCAATTGCTGTGAGGAGATGGGGGTTGGTTGATTAATAATTGCTTTCAACTGCTGCAATAGATCAAATCTCTGTGATGCCTTAACATCAGAAGGCATCTGGATTCTTCTTGAATTTACCAAATTCTTTAATTCATCAATTTCGTAAATCAAAGCATCTTTACTCAATGGCCCGTTGTATAGCTTCGTCTGTGATTGATCTTTCTGCTGTTGTTCTGGGGGTCTATTATTTGCTGTAGCCTTTATCAAAAATTGTTCGATTTGATCCAATTGTTCTTGTTGAAAAATAGGCAATCCGGTAACGGGGAGAGGAACTTTCCATGTCTTGAACAGCTTGATCATTTTAACCCTCGTCGGATCATCAACCAATGAGTAAACACTTGTAAACGTCTTAAATATATTGATGTTAAAGAGATGTGTGTATGGAACTCCAACGTTCTTACAGATAGAGTCCAATAGGTAAAGAGCATATAATTTATGAGAAGGAATAGCACGCTTTATTCTTTTTTCGACAGCCTTGACGATCTCTGCAGCTGCATCCATGTTCTCCATCGCTAGAGATGTATGACTTTCTATAATGGGTCTGGAATTAAACGTCAACGATGAAAGCGAGTTGAAGTACTCCTCACCAAACTCACCCGGAGACTGGTTATTTGGGCTCGTCATTTTCTTGTAAACACTGTAAGGTAACACGAAAAGAAAAGATTAGAATGCAAGTAAACAGTTTCACTTTTGGTAGCTTGAACCTATCAAGTTTAGATTAGAAAGAATTTAATCCAACTTTTTAAATCAACGATAGATATCGATTTATCGAAGGCGACCTGAGTGTTTGAACGAAACAAGTATCGGTCGGTTTAATAGATAAACAAAAACAAAGTAAAGCACAAACTATAAATATATACAAAAGAAACCTTCCTTGTTTATCGGGCGAAGTAGAACAGACTTCGAAGACGGCAATCCAGTTGGACTATGTGAATCGACGTTCAAAGCAAAATAAAACGGTAAACTTCAATAGAAGGCTCAAAAGAACAAAGTTCCAGCACACAAGGAGTCGGATGTAGTATTCACTAAGCCACCGTATGGGGTATATACAACTAACTGTAGTTGGATAGTTGCTACTGAAACAGAAGAGCCAGGGTCATTCGCAAGAAGAACCCACACACTGTTCAACTGCTCGCCATCTTCTTCACCTGGCTTCCACAGTAATATATCAGCAGCACACAGCACCCGGAACCATGTGCCTAGGCCGGGTAAGGCTCCTCGGTTTCTTGATTACCTAATATATTACGTGTATTGAAATTTTTCACTCGTCGGTCGCCGGGGCAGTCAGTCAGCTCAGTGTGGTGGTGGCTCGAGTCACTTGAGTTTGGTTGGTTGGTTGTGCAACTAGTTCAAATTGCCCGCCCCGTCTTGTTGGATGTGGCTGCATTATTGATCCAGAAACGTAGAGTCATTCAAAGTACAAAATGCAAAGATCGCTACTAAGACTATCAAGAACAGCTATTAGATCTGCCTCCAGACCATCCACCTTGTCTGTGATTAGAGCTAGCACCACCCCACTGGCAAGATCCTTTGCTTCGACTCCAAGATTTTTGAATGAGAAGAAGGAAGAATCTGCTTCTGATGCAGCTGCTGAACCAGCTGCTGAAGAGTCTCCACTTGAAAAAGAGCTCAGAGAAACTAAAGAAAAGCTTGCTGCTAAAGATAGAGAAGTTGCTGAGTTCAAAGATCGTTACTTGAGATCGGTTGCTGACTTCCGTAACCTACAAGAAACTACCAAAAGAGAAATCCAAAAGGCTAAAGACTTTGCTTTACAAAAGTTTGCTAAAGATTTGATTGAATCGATCGACAACTTTGGTCACGCTTTGAGTGCCGTTAAAGATGAGACTTTGAAGACCAACCAGGAAGTGTCTCAGTTGTACGATGGTGTCAAAATGACCAGAGACGTTTTCGAGAAGACTTTGAATAGACACGGTTTGGCTAAGATTGATCCACTGGATGAACAATTTGATCCAAATAAGCATGAAGCAACTTTCCAGGCAACTCACCCTGATAAAGAGCCAGGTACTGTTATGTATGTTCAACAGCCTGGTTTTGAATTGAATGGTAGAGTTCTAAGAGCTGCTAAAGTCGGTATTGTCAAAGCAGAAGATTAGATGTGTTTACGATTTAAGAATCCAAATTTATTAGCAACTTGATTATAAGGATTACGCAAGGAGAGAAAGTTCTTGTGTGTGAGCCTTAATGCTCTTGTTGTTTTTCTTTTATTATAATGAAATGTTGCTACTTTTTTATAGCATTGTTTATGTGCGGTTTTTGACATTTAATTTCTTCCTTCTTTTTGCTGTTTTTTTCTCTCTTAATCTTCTCCATTTATATGTACATAGCTGGGGTATATCACTACTCCCAAACTTCTGAAAATTTAAGAATAATGACTTTTGTGAATTGGTATCACGTCTTTTACATATATACAAAACGCATAACTAAACTATATACTTATATCCATGTGGCTCTGGCCTGGCAACGGATACTTTTGCCCTTCTCTCTCCAAACTTCACCCCCTTTGTTTTTCTCAATGCGTTCACAGCAACGTCGGGATTGGGAAATCTTATAAAGCCATAACCTAATGAGTAGTTCGATATCGGAGCCCTTGCCAATCCACATCTCAAAGCCTGTAGCGGACCGTAAACCTCCATAACTTCTGATTCAGTTATATTGTAAGGTAGATTACGAATATACAAGATGTGGTAACCTTTGAAATCTTCATTTTTCAAAACCTTAAGCTCGGAAAAGGGACGAAGAACTATGGGGAGGTTATCTAGTACAAGGCCTTGCATTTCACGAAGTGTTTGTTTTGCCAACTCTGGGGTTTCAAATTCTATTTGACCATAACCTTTCGATCTGCCTATCGCTTGGGATGTGGTGTCAGATGTGGTGACATCTCTTTCTATTTTCACTTTCTTAATTCCTCCTATAGGATTAAATGCACGAATTACATCGTTTTCTGTAAGTGAAAACGATAGTTTATTGATTAGAAGGGTTCTTTCCCGAACATCATCTTGCTCGATTTTTGTAGAAGTTGAGTAGTTGAAAACAGTTTGACCCAATATTGGGATGCCATTTCTGCACTGAATAAAAGAGCTCCGCAGCGCTTTTATCTTCAGCCTCTGTTTTAGCATAACTATACGATCCTTAGCCCAAATTGTAGAGGGGGTAATACGGTTCTGTGATCATATTCGGCTTCATTAAAGTCTTAAGTACCGAAACCCAAGAAAAAAAATTCAGGTCGGGGCTTAGATCGACGCGTCTATCGATTGCGCAGGGTGGAATCTTTGTCAGCGCGGATGAGTGCCACCGAAGTTGTGGTTAAGGCCACTAGTTATACCGGTGTCTTTGGTTCTCTGTAAGAATTTTGTTCACTTCATCAGTTTTGTTTAAAAACAGCAAGTCGTGGTTATTAAATACTTCATTTTTTAACATTTTCTCACTGTTTACATATTTTCCATAGCACAATGGCTGGCCCTCCACCACCACCACCACCTCCTCCTCCAGGTGGAATGCCAACAGCTGCTGCACCAGCAATGCCAGCCGTTACCCCAGATAGAAATGCTCTTTTAGGAGATATCAGAAAGGGTGCAAAACTAAAGAAGGCCGTTACAAATGATAGATCAAAGCCAATGATAGCTGATAGTTCCTCGTCCTCTTCTGCGCCACCTATGGGAGGTATGATGGCTATTCCACCTTCGATTCCGAGTTCCAGACCGAACAAACAGTCATCAAATTTGGATTCTTCTTCGATGCCACCAACAGCTCCTATGGTTCCACAATTGGGTGATATTTTTGCTGGAGGTATGCCAAAATTAAGAAGTGTCTCAGGTAAATCCCACTCAGATCAAGAAATACGGAATACAGCACCCCAGCTTCCAATTGGTAGACCAAAGAGAGATGCTTCTACTCCAAGTATTCCATCTATCCCAGCATCAGGTCCTCCACCCATTCCGGGGGCTTCAGCTCCTGCAATACCTTTCTCGGGTGCTCCTTTGGTTCCCAAATTAAATAGTGCTCCACCTCTTCCTCCAACTGCTCCACCTGTTCCTGGCATGCTAGGCAACAATAAGCTGAACGTTCCATCAGATTCGTATAAGATGCATTCAAGAAATTCTTCTGCCGATTCAATGTCTTCTATAGTATCTGGTAAATCGAAACCTAAGATACCAACCAACAGACCAGCAAAGAAGACAGTGTCGATGATACCTAGCGTTCCGTCTGCTCCTCCACCACCACCACAATCAATTGCTCCACCTCTCCCTCCGTCATCTGCTCCCCCTCCTCTTCATATTCCTACCAATTCCCCTCCTGTTGCAAGCATGGGTATTCCCCCACCACCTGCTCCTCCTGCTCCCCCTGCCCCCCCTGCCCCCTCTGCTCCATCTATCCCTAGTGGAAGACCATCATCGTCTAATGCTGGAAAAAAGTCGGCCTCATCTAGCATACCGTCAGCACCATCCTTACCAGCTGGAGCACTACCATTCCTTGCTGAAATCAACCAAAGAAGGGATGATTCTCATGTCATTGATTCGACTGCTGTTGCATCTTCGTCTCCATTAAAATCGTCGTTACCTGCCCCAAGAAGTTCGAATACGGCAACTCCACCACCACCTCCTATGCCTAGTATGGGTACACCACCTCCACCTCCAATTCCTAGCGTGGGTGCACCACCTCCACCTCCACCTCAATTGCCTAGTATGAGTGCACCACCTCCACCTCAATTGCCTAGTATGAGTGCACCACCTCCACCTCAATTGCCTAGTATGAGTGCACCACCTCCACCTCAATTGCCTAGTATGAGTGCACCACCTCCACCTCAATTGCCTAGTATGAGTGCACCACCTCCACCTCAATTGCCTAGTATGAGTGCACCACCTCCACCTCCTATGCCTAACATGGGTGCACCACCTCCTCCCCCAGTTCCTGGCATGGGTGCACCACCTCCACCTCCAATGTCCACTAAAACTACTTTATCTGCTTCAAAGTCAACAGGATCAGGCAGTTCCAAATCACCGGCTGCACCTGCACTTCCAGGTGGGGCGTTACCATTCCTTGCGGAAATTAATAAAAGAAGAGATGATTCATATGTCGTTACAGGGGACGACGTGAACAGTAAGAAGAGTTCAGGATATTTGCCCCCTGCCAAGTTTACTCCTCCTACTCCATCAATGTCTGCTCCTCCTGTTCCCCCTTCTATGCCTACCCACACCCCATCGGCTCCACCAATTCCATCTATGTCGGTACCTTCTGTGCCAAAGATATCAGCATCATCTCCACCACCAGCTCCAAATATGGGCCTCCTGCAACAAATAAATCAAAGAAGACAAGAGTATAGTGACGATGATGATGATGATGATGATGATGACGATGTGGTTTCTAAGACAGGTTTTACAGATTCGGAAGATGAAAACGATGATTACGCCAAAGCACCAGCTGTTCCATCAACTCCGCCACCTCCTCCTATGTTTGTTCCATCGATAAAACCAATGGCCAGCCCAACACCTCCAAAAATATCCGCCCCATCTATTCCTACATTCTCAGCATCAGCTCCGCCTGCACCACCCTCGCCTGCAACTGCACCACCGTTAACATCAAATGTTCAAAGTATGACGGCTCATGGGAAGAAGGCACCACCTCCTCCACCTCCTCCTTCCTTCTCATCCTCAATCAGTGAAGCAATGTACAAAGAGACCCCACAAAGCAGACTAGAATCAAAGTCTGATCGTTTTGGGTTCAGTCATCAGGTTTCAAAACCAAATGATGAGAAGATCAACGCACAGCAAAATGTTGGCTCCAACTTACGAAAGATTGATGCGTCGGCGTATACCATCTCTGGTTCTGGATTTTCTGGTTCTTCTGAAAATTCTGCCAACGGTGGAAGAAAAATGCATATGGATGATAAAAGATGGAAATTTTCGAATGCAGACGAAATACCAAAACCTAGAAGATTTGAAGGTCATGTGAAATTGTATCCTAGCGGAAGAGGAAGCTCGGTGCCTTTGAACTTTTCACTTTACGCTTGAGAAAACCAAGTGGTTTTTTTGTATCTTCTCTGTTTTTTGGTTATGTTGATGTAGTACTGTTTATGTTGTCCAAAGGTTTTTGCCTTTATGTAATTTTAGTATTAGTTTATCTGATTAAAATATAGAATTTTCAACTTTTAACGCAAAAACTTTAATAACTACTTACAGTTTTCTGTTTATATTTACATAGAACAATGCCGTCGACAGTATATACACATGTTAGTCTAGTCACATCTACCATCCTTCCAGCCATCTCTCCATCTCTCCTTCCACAATCCACAGTCAAACTTAGGTTTACCTAATTTGACATTGACCTCATTATGAGCGTCGCACAACCATTTACCAAACTCTTCTTGAGTTTTAACCTTGACTTCATTTTTCTTCAGGTGTTCTTGGAAATCCTTAGCGCAAAACCAACAAGGATATATTTTAGAAAAAATGGACATGAAAGTCTTCATATCCTGTTGTTGGGATGGAGTTGCCTCCTTAGGGTACGTTGCTGCAAGAGAGTGGAGGAACGTCCATGACGCACGGCCAATCTCGTTCACATCTGGTGGGCAGTCATCTGGGCGTGTATCAGTTGAGGCTGCTGTTGCTGTTGCGGCTAATCCAGTGGCAGCAGCTGTTGCTTTCAATCCCGGTTGAGATGCGCCATTAGAATCGGCTTTTTTGGAATGGGTGGCCATTCTGAAGTCTAGCAATGAGTTACAAGAGCGGCATCTAATAAATAAAAGTGTTAGTAGTTGGTCATTATTATAAAATACAAAACAGGGAGAGAAAAAAAGAGCTTGTTTTTGTAACTTACGGCTTTCCATTCTCGTCGTAAATGATCTTTCTCCCAGTGCCACCAAACACAGGCATCCCTGGAGGAGCATTTGAGTTATGTGGTGCAACTGGTTTTGCTGTGGCTGGTGCTGCAGAGTCTTCCGTCATTCTATCTGTATGCAACAAGCTTCTTGTTCATGTGATTATATGTATTTTTTGTAAAAAGAAGACAAGAAAAAGGATGTTCGAATTCCGATGAAGTTTTAGTAATCACAACCCATGAGGGCCCCTTCGAGTTGAAAACTTGTCCGCACAGCCTTCAATTGCGTTCCCAGCACTTTGTGGGGGTTTACTTACGTCTCTCGGCATGATTCACGCGTAGCCTTTTAAATAGAACGCCAAATTTGTTAAACGGAAAAGTAACCACACTATCAAAGTGTAAAAATTAGACAAATAGTTATAAAGCAAGACAAAAATAAACCAGAAACAAAATATACATCGTTCAAAAAAGAAAACAGACTAAAAAAACATTTGATTAAAAAAAGCAGGTTTAAATTCTCCAGATGTAGCCATCAGAAACCATAATAATATTATCTTCCTCCATATTCTTTAAAGCCAATTCAGCTTCCTTCGTACTAAATTGGTCTTCTTGAGATAATTTGCTATTGACGCTACTGATAAACGTATCAACCTTGTAACTTCCATCAGCATCACCTTCTTTCATAGCATCGAAGGAAGTTTTCTTGAATAAATCATATCTACCCCTCGATAATGATATACTTTGGTTTCCATCTTCGATTTGTCTTGAACGTAGTGCTGGTGCACTGGATGAATCAGCAGCAGTATCCTCAAGAGTAGAGTGAATTGTTTCTTCTCCTTCAACTCCAAGAGCCACTGATTCCACATCTTCAGCATTATCTTCGGTTGTAATTCTTTGGCTTGCAAAGTCTCTGGATATATCATCAATTCTTGGGTCTTGGTGTATTTCAGTTTGTCTCCTTGATCTTGTAGGAGTCTTATAGTATTCTTCTTCATCCGAAAGGGCAAGTGGTTCTTCTTCATCCGAGCTTGCTGAGTCCACCTCAGATTCAATAGCAGAAGAAGCTACTGCCTTTCTCTTCTTCTTGGAAGGAGAACCATTTTTGTTTCTCTTTGTTTTCTGCTCTTTGAATAATGAAAATCTTAATAATTCTTCAGCGACTTTGACATCTTTCATTTCCACTGTTTGTGATAAACGAACTTTAGCATGGGCAGTAGATAAACGAATGATAGTCTCTAAAGTTCTTGCTGTTATTGGTGAGGTTCTCGAATTTTTGGTATTGTTATCATTTCTTAACTCCGTGTAAATATCCACAATCATATTAGTTGCATTTTCTGTCAAGCTCGGTTTGACTCTCTGTTTGGCATATTGGACATATTTTTTCAAAAATGGAATAGAAATGATTTCCGGTTTTGATTTCTTCGATGATCTTGTCGACCTTTTGCTCATAGCAGCTGCAGCTGCACCAGCGTGTAGCAATGGATTGAACTTTTCAAAGACCTCCGTTTGTTCATCTTCATCTTGGCCATCAACCGGTTGGTCGCCAACGGCAATGGTGATGCTTGGTCTCTCTCTAATTGGTTCACCTTCAGCATAACCAACAGGAATGAAACGGTGCATTCTCAAAACATGCTCACTAATATTTCTGTCTCTTTCATCAGATATTTCGTCTGTCACGACAAAAAGTAAATCGAAACGAGACAATAATGAATCGGGTAGGGCAATATTCTGTTGAGGAGATTTAAAAGTATCGTATTGCCCGTAAATAGGATTGGCTGCCGCAATAACAGAACATCTTGCGTTTAAAGAAGTATGAATACCAGCTTTCGAAATAGTGATGGTTTGTTGTTCCATGACTTCGTGAATGGCAACTCTATCCACATCACTCATCTTATCAAATTCATCAATACAAACGATACCTCTATCAGCTAAGACCATTGCACCCGCTTCTAGTTTTCTTTCACCTGTCTCCTTGTCGGTAGTAACTGCGGCTGTCAAACCGACACCGGATGAACCTCTACCAGTAGTAGCAATTGCTAACGATGCAGTATTCAAGACAAATCTTAAGATCTGAGATTTTGCTGTAGATGGGTCACCAACCATTAAAAGGTTGATGTCACCTCTTAAATGAGTACCATTGTCTAGGTTCTTCTCAACACCACCCAATAGCATCAACAAAACTGCTTTCTTTATGTAATCATGGCCATAAATGGAAGGAGCCAAAGATTGGGCCATCATATCAAAGATGTTCTTCTTTTTGGACAATTTGTTTATGTCTCTAATGTCAAAATCGGTAATCTTTTCTATCGCCTGCACTGATGAGGATCTAGCGTGCAAGGGGTATAGAGAGTTACCCAAAATGACAACTCTGAATGAAGCCGTATTATTTTGAGCACCACCCAATGATCTGAAAACACCGATGATCTGGACACGGTCACCAGGTTTCACATTATCGACCAAGTCATCGTCTAAAATAACATCGACTGATCTTGGTAGTTGACCGGCTGGAGCGAGTTCTGGCAATTCTTGGATCGAAACAGTTTGGTGATCTCTATATTTAGAAAAACCGTATTCTGTCATCAACTTGTTACCTTCTGGGTCTTCTGTCGGATAATTCGCAGATGTTGTGATTGGGTTAAAACTTGTGGTCTGATCCCTGTACTCTCTTGCATGAAATCTACCAGTTGTATCACAATAATGAACAGATTTGATGATTTTAGGTCTGACCAAAGATGCTCTGGTAACAATTCCTTCAATCGAAACCATCTTGGATAGGTACGATGAATCAATAGTTCTTGGAGTTAGTTGATGATTTCCAAATGCACCCCTAAAACCTAAATAAAAGTCGGTGTCTGAATTGAATTCCAAATGAGAATACTCGTATGGATCATAAACAGCCATAATGGTATCTTTCAAAGCAGCTTCAGCAGCTGGCAAATAGTCAGCGGGACTATCAAGCATGCCAGTGGCAAATTCCTTATCAAATTCTCTTAGTTCATCAATGGAAACAATCAATCTACGTTCAGATTTTTGGAGCATTAGTTTGATGGCATCCTTGTAATCAGTTTCGTTGTTTGTTGAGTCCAAGAATTCTTGAAAACTTCTAACACGCTCACTGAAAACAGCATCGGCTGAATCAGCAATCCCTTCCATTTTTGAAAATTATCTAATAAACTTTGGTGCTAGATAATATTCAAAAAGTGATATAGTTATAAAAGAGATTGTCGTGTATATTTGGATATTTACTTTAAAGGAGAGGGAGAAGCAGAGAAGCGAGACGTCTGCAGTTGAGAAGGGGGACGCTTTTTGGAGGCACTTGAAAGTTTTGAAACGGAGAGACGCGTAAGACAATTTCCTATTTTGGAATAATTGCATGCATCAAAATTTGTATATAATATATTATGGTGCACGGGTGTAAGCTCTGTTTTTTGATTGATTGATCGATTATGACAGAAGATGCGTTGTGAAGAGAGTATTTGGGGCTGTATTACTTCCACCTAGGATGGGTTCAAGTCATGTACTTTGTGCAGCAGTGTTAAAATCTGCCTCTTAATTACTGTGAATTACGTAAAACGTATAATGAAAA
>JAJMBU010000126.1:0-32919 GCA_030565405.1 Ogataea paraovalis
GTTGATGCTGGTAGAGCATAATAGTCATCTTAAACATTTTTTATATTTGATGTTTAGGCCATCACATCGTTGGATGCGCATATCCACAGGTTTAATAGGCAACAACCTTCAGAAGGCATTATTAGCATTATATACTCTTATTTTTCTTTTAAAGTATTTGAAGTGTACTAATATTTTCTTGTAAACAAGTAGTTTCTGTAATCATTATTAAGAGTTGAATAGTCCTTATCATCATAGGAGGGCTATATAAATAGCTATATACTCTTTCTGAACGGGGAGTTTCACCTGATCTTGTCTGTCTAGCCCTTCCTTACCTGCTAACCTCATTTTTCTTCAAAAGGCAGACTGGACTTGAGGGAAATAAAGCCGTCAAATAATAACGGACTAAGCCGCCAGCGATGGACGATCCAGCGGAAGACTACAAGACAAGAGGACAAAACGTAAGAAGTGGAAGAAAAAAACTCATCTTTTGCAATAAATATTACAAATGATGGGGATGCAGTTGCTAGTCACTATTGCAGGTGCCGAGAATACGCTCGACAGTCTGGTATCCAACGTATTCAATTTCTACTCGCATGTTTGCGGTTCGTACTACAAGTTTATAATGGCAGTCATGAATAAAAATTGCTGGAGGAGGTAAAGATCAAATCCGATAATATTCTCACCAGTATTCAAATTGCATTTTATTGCAGCTAATATATAGTGGTTCTTGTTTTCTGTTGTTCCGTGGAGCATGGAAAGCTTCGAGAAACCTGCCTGCGCGTGCAAGGGATCATGACAAATCCTGACAAATCTTTGACAAATCCTGACAAAGGATAAGCGAGGGGCCCAGCAGGGGCACATCTATCGCTTTCTACACATGGTTAGAGGGAGCCACACAGTATTTATATGTTGAGCTCTGATACTGCCTTACATCTATATATATATGTACTGCCACTGAGATGATTCCCGTGTATGTATGTATATATGTAAGTATAATCAGGGGAGACCGATCTCGAGATCCACGGCTGTCCTCCGGTCAAAGCTTTCATTGACCCGGATCTGGGTGGATCTGCTGCACCGGGGCGTAACTTGTAAGCGCCCGCCCACCGTGCCCGCGGCCCTGCCACTTAAGTTTCCCGGCTCCCTGCGCAGGGAAAAACAAGGCGCAACAGTTTTACTTCTCGAATTTCTTTCAATTTCTTCTCACAGGACTGACTCCTGGAATCAGTGCCTATCTACCTACCTACCTGCCTACCTACCTACCTACATTTACCCACAACAGTAGACGGGGCAACCCAACTGCAAACATATATGAGCTGTGGTAACTAAAATAGGGACATATATATATCTATGAGCGCATCAAATATACATGCTGCTCGGAGGAATGAAAAAAGATGATTAGACACAGACGGCTTATATAATTTGAACGCACGTGAAACTTACATAATACCAGACCCTTTCGGTGGATCTTGACGCGGGCTTCACAATCTGCTTTTGTCAGCAAACAGGTTGGTAGCCACACGACACGCTACGGCTACCTTTTCTTTTTCGGCTGTATCAATTGTGATTTGAAATCAAGTTAGCTGAATATAAATAGGTTGCTGCAGCCATCAGATTAGAGGTTGCTGATCTGTTTTAAATAAAATTACGAGTAACAGTAAAAACCACTATCGAAAAACACATCAATACAACATGCCTGAAAAGACCACAGTTTTAATCACCGGTGCCAATGGGTTCATCGCAAAGCACATTGTCAAACAAACTTTAGAGAAAGGTTACAAAGTCGTGGGCACAGTGAGGTCTGCAGATAAGGGAGAACGTTTAGCCCTATTGGCTAACACTGAAGACTTCACCTATGAAGTTGTCCCTAACATTGACGCACCTGATGCCTACGTCAAGTTGTTCCAAAAACATCCTGAAGTGACTATTTTACTTCAAACTGCCTCACCTGTTGATCTATCAGTGAGTGATCCATTGAACAGTACTATCAATCCAGCAATTAGAGGTGTTAGAGAACTATTCACTTCTATTAAACTTTATGCACCACAGATCAAAAAAGTTGTTTTAACATCTTCTACCACTGCAATCGCTAAATTCGAAGGATTTAGAATTCTTGGTGGTCCATATACCGAGGATGATTGGACTCCACTCACCATTGAACAAGGTTCACAAAATCCTTTGGATGGATACTTTGCCTCCAAGAAATTTCAAGAAAAGGAGGCTTGGAAGTTTATGGAAGAAGAAAAACCAAACTTCACTCTAACTACAGTGGCTCCAGGTTTCAGCGCTGGTCCTCAAGCATATTTCCAAGATGCCAAAGATGGTGAAAAGACATCTTCAGGGGATTACTTCAGTGGTTTGCTCAAACTTTCCAAAAACGATAAGATCGATGATGTGTTTACTGGTACGGTCGATGTCAGAGACGTTGCCAAAGCTCACATCTTGGCATTTGAGGTGCCGGAGGCTGAGGGACAGAGACTTATTGCCTCAAGCGAGAATTTCAGTTACACATACGGAGTCACCATCATCAAGAAACATTTCCCAAAGTATAAGGATCTCTTACCAGAAACCGATCCAAACGAGGTGGTTCCTCCATGTGCAATCACCAACGAAAGAACGAAATCCATTTTGGGAATGGAGTTCAGAGGATTTGAAGAATCGCTAGTTGATCAGATCCAACAGATAGTGGATGCTGGTAGGGCATGAGTTTAGTTTATCAACAGCTTTTTTTTCACTCAATTGTAGTCGATCTGAAAGATGAATATTTAGGAAGTTTGTGTGTATTGTAGGTGTTTGGAAGATTCTTTTTTGGTTAATATATTAATTAATTACTTATAACACTCATTGCAATATTGTAAAAATTCTAGGTAATTTCAGTAGAAAAGTATGCATAGCATTTGTGTTCAAACTGCCAGTGAGAAAACAGGAAGAACAATAGAAATCTTGAGTTGAGAGTTCGTTTCTGCCCTTTCGTCCTGAAACGATTGCAGAGGGGTGAGTTTTACATGTTTGATGAATTTGCTCCAACTGCGTTGAATGTGTCTAGGTTATGTCCCTGAATTCAAGCGGAGTGTGCTAGAGGAGATACGCTTGTCGAGGAAGCTAAGATAGCGGGTAGTCTATCATTACAAGTGTATTTTTCTCGGGTTTTTATTTCACCTGCATGCTCCCTTTTGAAATTTTTTTGGACAGTACGCATACTCTCCCTCTTCCAACATGCTTCCCTAGCTAATAAAATCCTTTTGGAAAAACCTAAGGCGGAGTCAGCACTGTCGATTACTTTATTTAACCTTCAGAGGAGAGTTCACCGTTTTAAAATTAAGGTGCTACATTGCTGATGCCTTTGTAGCCTTAAATTTAATGCTTTCCACTTTTTTGCTTTTTTTAGCTAGTGCGATCAACCGCGCCGTTTCTAAAAGGATGCCCCGGACCACGACCACCAATTAAATGGCAACATTTTTTTGCCCCTACGTGAGCGATTGGAACAAATTATAAAACCAAGACATTATAAAGCAGCGAAACAGCAAAAAATGGAGGCAAAAACTACAATTTTCATTACCGGTGCCAATGGGTTCATTGCCAAGCACATAATCAAGCAATCTTTAGAAAAAGGTTACAAAGTTGTCGGAACGGTTAGATCCACATCTAAAGGGGAACGATTATCCCAATTGACCGACACTGAAGATTTTACCTATGAAGTTGTCCCTAACATCGATGCACCTGGTGCCTACTTCAAGTTGTTCCAGAAATATCCTGAAGCGACTGTTGTTCTTCATACCGCCTCTCCAGTTGATTATGCAGCAAGAGATCCATTGAAAAGTACTATCAATCCTGCGATCAACGGTGTTAAAGAATTGTTCAAATCGATTAAACTTCATGCTCCTCAGATTAAAAGGGTGGTTTTGACATCTTCCGCTTTAGCAATTCCAAAAACTGTTGGATATCGGATGGTTGGTGGTCCATATACCGAAGATGACTGGAATCCAATCACTATCAAGCAAGGTGCCTCGAATGCTTCGGATGCCTACATCGCCTCCAAGAAATTCCAAGAAAAGGAAGCCTGGAAGTTTATGGAGGAAGAAAAACCAAACTTTACATTATCAACGGTGGCTCCAGGTTACGCTTCTGGTCCTCATGCGTATTTCCAAGATGCCAAAGATGGTGTGAGTGCATCGTCCGCTGATTACTTTGCTAGTTTGATCAGACTTACCAGATCTGATAGAGTCTATTTTACAGGAACCGCTACGGTTGACGTGAGAGACGTTGCTAAAGCCCATATCTTGGGATTCGAATTGGATCAAGCTCAGGGGCAGAGACTCATTGCATCCAACGGTAATTTCAGCTACACTGTTGGACTCAACATCCTCAAGAAACATTTCCCAAAATATAGGGATGTCCTACCGTACAGTGATCCGAACGAAAAGCTACCCGCAGCTGTATTCAACAACGAAAAAACGAAATCTATTCTGGGAATGAAGTTTCGGGGATTCGAAGAATCGTTAGTTGATCAGATCCAGCAGTTGGTTGATGCTGGCAGGGCATAATCATTTAGCCTGAATTAGTAATACCCTGCCTTACATAACTTGTTACGAAATATCCGATATCGCAGCCGGGTCCCCGGAAGGTACGCTTTTCGCCAACTCCTGCTGTGGAGTCGGATGCAGGTATCCACACTTTTTTGTTTTTTTCCTCCGATCGAGGCGAATGAGGGACAATTTTCAGCAAGGGTTGTGCGGTAACGGTTACACATGTGTAGAGCTATAGCTAGTGTGATCTTCATTGGCCTGTTGATCCATTTTGAATTGTTTTTGAATGTTTTTATATTGCTGTTCCTTTTCTTTTTTTTCTATTATAGTCGATAAATATATGCAGGGTTGAAGTAAAGAATAGTATAGATTAATCTCTATATAAATATATTCTACACTGACGTTCCATACATATATTTGAACCATCCCCATAAAAAAAAAGAAATAAATAGAACACGATGTTTCCCGATCACTCGATCCAACGAGATGATATACAACAACTGAAGACAAGCCAACCTATCTACAAACTAAACTTGAATTCTTTACAACTTGAATTTTTCAAATTCCAACATCTGATAAACTATCAACTAATCAAATTACTCAACAAGGACTCCGAATACTTCAAGATTTTTTGGAAGTTGGATGAGATTCCTGAAAAATCGCAATTTTTTTATCATCACTTCCCTAAAGTTCCTACAAATTATGAATCCGATCATCATGTGAGTAACTATGGTATCTTTTTAAATCATTTCTACCTAACAAGATGGTTACCTAACGCTATTCAACGACTACTTTTCCCCATCGTTGAAGTCAACAGCATGCTTAAAAAGAAACTGAATTGTAAAGGCATGCCAACTTTGAACGAGTGCCGGCTATGCGAACGCTTTAAAGGATTAGGCGTTTGGAATAGAGATGGTGAGTGGGTATGCGTGTATCGTGATTTGATCGTTGATGGGACAGATCCAGGAAGATCAGATAAGGGAAAGAAATCCTTAGATTTGCAAGATAGAGATGAATTTGGAGCCAAATACTTCACGAAGTATAGCGATTTAAATTTATGGAGAAAATCAAACAGTTTAAAGGTCGCGGAATTGGAAACGAAGGCGTTCTCTTGTACCAATTTTGACGAATTGAAAGCTATCGAAGGTGAACTAGAGAAAATCAAGAATCTACAAAAGATGAAACGATATTCCGTTGATAGTGATTTGGTTGTTAGTGCTAGTGGGTAGTTTGTACCGAAACAAAGAAGGAAAAAGAAATGAAACGGTGTTTTCATATTATCTTTGGGGGGGGGGGTGTTCATTGTGTTTTTACGTCTTTTTTTTTAAAAGAACTTATTCCAATTCTTTTTATATTATTCAATTTTTTGCTTTTTTTGAAGTTATCTTTACATTATTCCATTATTTTTTTCTGTCATTTACTAGGGTGCTGTCATTTCTATCATTTTATAACTAACGAATTTTTTATGAGCTTACAAATATTAATTTGTAGTAGTTAATACGTAGGGAAAACTATAACACAGATTAATTTCAAAAAAATAAAAAAAAAATATAGAGAACTAACCAAGTAAGCAAAAGAAAAAATGGTTTCATTCATCGTTGTTTTCTTCTTCATCGCTAACTTGGATAGGATGTTTCAAAACGTTACCTTTCAAATGGTAATGCTTCTTTCTCATTTCTTCGAATCGTTTATGCTTCACTTCAGGGTCTTCTTCCACTTCTTCTTCTTCTTCTCCTTCCTGATGGACCGCTTGTTTTTCTTCTTCTTCCTTAGGTGGCACATCGACAACTTCAATTCGACCTTTATCTAGATCTTTAACGTCGTAACCGCCGTCTGCAGCTTGACCTAAGTTGATGTCTTCAAGCGGAGGCTCACCTAATTGATCCTGTTCATCATCCTCGTTATCACTACGATAGTAATCATTATTTGGATCAAATCCACCTTCATATGGTGTCTTCGGTTCATCGATCTTCATCGTTGAATTCTTTTCTAATTCAGTAATTAAAAGGTTCTTCTCATCCCATTTCAAATGATCTTCATCGATAGACGACGGTTCACCATCTAAACGTTGTTGTTTCTTTATCTGATCTATTTTTTCTCTAATTTTATCACCTTTGTCACCACTAAGCAGCATCGAATTCAACTTTGTGTTTTCAATCACTTTGGATCTGTCAAAGGGTTCTGACGGATCGATATGGTTTGGAGACTCTGTTCTGTAGGTGGCAGTGGGTTCTGCATTTTTAAGGATTGATTTTGGAGGGTTCGAGTTATCGGACATTTTGTGGAACAAAGGATAAATGAATAAATATATAACAATAATAATAATAATAGATCAATGCCTAATTAAACAGGGATAATTCAGGGGTCTCTAGACTAATTACCATGCAAATGGAAATGATCCGACAATCCAGATGCAACCGAAGGCGGGGGCACATATAGAAGAAAATACACTGTGATAACATAATGGATTACGTAACACAAAAGCTCTTTTTAGCAATTATTAGTCTTAAAAAGGTGTTGCATAATAATTTATATACGTGGTTATGGGGCTGTGTAGTCCAGCATTGCATGCCATTTGTATGTTGTATTTTACCGATATAATACATATAGAGTCCGAGAGACCTATAAGTATACTAGGTCAATTCCATTAAATTACTATCACTGAGATTCAAGTGGGTATACTAATAGAATGATCCACTCAAGGAAGATGGTCAGCCCATATACATGTATATAAATATATGTAGTTGTAGGTGATGACGTACACAGTATTGAGAGCAGTGGTAACATCCGGACAAGATCGGTGTGGCTTGTCTGCACTATATTTGCAGCTGAGCTGTGGCGGTGCCAGCATTCTGTTTGCCGTGGTAACTTCAGCGACCGACCTAGAAGCTCGACTAGTCATTAGCAATTCTACACAACGTGTTACATTGTCAACTCTAATGGATAGCAACCTTCTGGATTCATATATGGAGTATATACCTACTACAGGGGGCAAGAAGTGGAGTGATTAGATAGTGACAGACAGACAGACCCATGGAAAACAGAGCAAAAAGTGAGCAAAAAAAAAAAACCAAGAAAACACACGGGCCCATGCATGCACGCATGCCATATAAATTTCAATTAAAAAATTTATATAAACCGATCGATCGATCATGTGCATTATAAGCTATAAAGATAGAAAAAGTGCAAGGAAGTCACACTTTGAACGGCCCCCCGGCAGTCGGGATCGATGGATATCAGAGAGAGGCCGATGTGGTGTCTACACAGAGACACACAGCTAGCAGGAAGTCGGAAGTCGGTGGTCGGGCAAGATGGGAGAACGAAAGCGTTCCGTCCCCGTCCCCGTCCCGGCCTTTAGTACCAAAAGGGTGCCTGTTAAGCCCGCACGGTGGAGTTGAGTGAGTGAGTGAGTGACTAGGTGGAACTAACTAACTAAGCATATGGTATATACCGAGTGAGTGCGCGGGCGTGCATTCTGAATTTCTGACGGCTGAACGAGGTACGTAATTTAAGTCATAAATCCCAAAGAGGCAGTTGCCAGTTTGGAGGGACGTGAGTGAGTCAGTCAGTATATATAAGGAGATTGCCGATTACCATCTGGAAAGGTGGGGGAGCAACAACAAATCCCTTTAATTGTAATCATCGAGGAACTAAAAGGCATAAGCGGCTGTTGTAAACAGGGGTCAGAAAAAAAAATATAAAATCGCAGAGGGATTCATCGTATGATGGATAGAGAAATAGAGATAAATAAACAAATAAGCTATATAGACTGGGCAGCTCATACAAATTATTTAATTGATCGACATACAAATTGAAAGAAAAGGCGGTGAGCGAGCGAGAAGAGAAGCCGATGGAAAGATATGGAAGCAAAGCATCACATCATCTGCGGCGCAGCGGCCAATACCAATTAACAGGCGAAAGATTCCGGGCCAGCCGAGGTCTCTTTGTCTGTTTTGACCCTCCTCCCTCAAGCAGTCAATTAAATCCTGTTCGGATTGATTTTAATCTGCTCGTACCCCCGCTTGTTACACTCCTACTCTGTGTGTGTGTTTGCTTCACTAATTGTCATCGCGTGATATGCCAATTGATACTAACAACCGCACGTCATGCCACTATATTATGTCCAGGCTGTCTATAAAAGAAGGAAAGAAAGAAGGAAAGAATCAAAGAAGAGACAGGCAGGCAGGCAGGGGAGGCTGGTAAATCGCAATTGGAAGGCGCCGCACCGCCGGTATCTTGGTGCCCTTGTTAACGTTATATTAATTGTTATTATTCTTACATAATTACAGATAATTAATCCTAATTGTTGCCAAACAAGTAAATAAATAAATTTAAATATTTTCGTAAGATTTTCTTGTCTGTGTGCAGTTTGTTAATTGGCTCTCATATATAAATATATGGGTGCTGTTTCCCTCTTTAATTCCAGTGGGCCCATTACTTACTTACTTACTTGTACTATCATCCTATAGATTCGTTTATTCAAATTTATCTATATCTCATCAACTTCTGGTGCTCTGCTCAGCCTATATAGCCTGCAAGTTCTCCTTCTCCAGAGACTCACCTTCCTAGATTTATTGTTAGTCAATTTATTTATTTGCTCCTCTCATCCTCGTTTGCTGGCCAGGTTCACCTCCATCTATCACAACTACTCCGCCTCCCATCACCCCTTCAAATAAGCAATTCCATTTCCCTTGATTGATCTCTTGAATTGCCTCGGCATTGGCCTCCATAAACATCATCTTACTTCAATCCCGTTTTTCACCTTGCTCGGCTATAAA
Organism: Ogataea paraovalis; assembly: GCA_030565405.1. Taxonomy (NCBI): domain Eukaryota; kingdom Fungi; phylum Ascomycota; class Pichiomycetes; order Pichiales; family Pichiaceae; genus Ogataea; species Ogataea paraovalis. Next base: position 9,287 of record JAJMBU010000126.1, read on the forward strand.
TATCTCCCTGGTCACTGGACTCCCCGGCCTTAAAAGTTAATTCCGGCCTAACCACCTACCTACCTTCCTACCTACCATCAACCCATCTATATTTATCACCATTAAAACAACTTTACGTGCTATTATTAGAATCGTCTGATTGAGTTAGTTACTAAATTAATCATCTATTTATTCATCTATTTATTATCCCCAATATCCTCCATCTTACCCTCCAGTCAGTCCACTAATTTCCTTTTAAAGATTTCCTTCTTGCCATCAAAAGACTAAGATAAATAAGAAATATTGGGTCTAATCTATTGATAATCCTTTTACTACTACTTTATATATACATCCTATTACTACCAACACCATGAAGTTTACAACATCCACTTTATTCAAATTCTCGTTATTCTTGTCTTTGGCCTACTCCATGGATATGGACATGGATCGAACTACCGACAACAACGATCCTTCCACTACTTCGATTCAAGATTTGTCTACTGTTTCCCCTGTACCACACGAGGTTCATCACATGCATGGAGTTCCAATCTTGGATATGAACCTTTCTCCTGCTGAAAGATTGTACTGGGAAAATTACAACACAACTTGTTACTTTTCCATTGATTCCCCTTATAAACCTCATCTTTACATCCACCTGTTCCTATTCATTTCCAGTTTCACCTTCTTGTATCCAATTGTCTTGGTTTTGAACAATTTGAATTCAAAATGGTATTTACCAGCTTTCACACTACACACTTGCATGATTCTAATCTCTTTGTTTAGTTATTCGATCTTCATGGACAACGTGCCAGATTTGTACCCTGGAAATGCTTACACAAAGATGAACGTTGGTTTGCTAATCATGTCTGTTACCCAATTCTTTACTGCTATCTTGTACGTTGCTAGAAAATGGAATAGAGGCTACCAGTATGACCACGTTGCCACGAAGGATATCGAATTAGATGATGTTGCTATAAGCCATGGCTCACACTCTCCATCGAGCACTTTGTTTGATTTCCATGACAATACGTCAAACCATAACCATAACGACGACCAATTGACAAGAGACTCCTTTGACTTGGAATTGAACGATGGAAACTCCTCAGACAGTTCTACTACAAATAGATCTCCTTCACCAACTCCTTACAAATCAACTTCTTCCAAACTCTCTTCAAAATTGGATTCTATTTTAATCATGGTATTCAAATTATCTATCGTTTCCAAATTGTCCAACGTTTTCGGTTTTGTTATTTCATTTGTTTTCAACTTTTTGAATTTTGGTTTGCTATTCTACTTTTGGATTCAGTTACCAACAGGTATTGCAGTTTTAGGTGGTATGGGTCAAGCAAACAAAGTTTTCAACTTATTGGCCCATTTCATCAAAGGTGGTGTCTTTTTCGCACTGGGTATCATGTCAATGGCCAGATATTCTGGTGGATTTGCCAAATTGGGTTGGGCTTGGAACGCCTCTTATATCACCAAGTTTGAAAAACCAAACTCGATTTGGTTCAAGTTGCAACCAAAAGTTTCAATGGTCACCATGGAAATGTTGGAAAGTTCTTTGATCTTGTTTTACGGTTGCACCAACGTGTTTTTAGAACATTTGGCCGCTCCAGGACAAGCATGGACAGCCAAAGATTTGCAACATGAATCAATTGCATTCATGTACATTGGTTGTGGGTTATGTGGTGTCATCGCAGAAGTCAAGTTAAGTAGTTGGAGAAGAGATAAATTTTATTCTCTAGTTTCAGATCATTCTGAATTGGATCTCAATTCTATTACTAACGTTACCCCTGGATTCTCACCAAACCCATTCCCTGCATTCACCATCTTCTGGACTGGTTTGCTAATGTCTTCACACGAACAGGCAAGTGAGTTATCAACAAATGTTCACGTTCAATGGGGTTCGTTATTAACCTATGGATCCGTTGTTAGATTGGCAACTTTCCTGTTGTTAACTTACAGAGCTGAATCAACATCGTTGGCCGAGGCCTTTAAGCCATCTAGACCATTTACTGAATTAATCACTTCTTTCTGTTTATTGGGTGGTGGCTTTGTGTTTATGCAATCTACAGATCAAGTTATTGAAGCTATGGAGTGGAGAGGTTTAACCAGTATGTTTACACTAAATGTCAGCGTTGGTTTGGTTTCATTACTGATGGCATGGATAATGACTGTGTTTGCATTCAAAGATTGGTTAAAGGCAAAGATGTATAATGATTAAGGGCCCCTCTTAATGTATTTTTTGCTATTATTATTATTATTATTATTATTATTATTATTATTATTATTATTACTAATTTTCCTATTGTTGCTTAATTCTCTTCTTTTCAGCTTGGCACGCTTTCACGATTCTGATTTATCAAATAAATGATTAGAAAACTTTTTACTTTTAATCTTAGTTACTATTGTTTCCTGTTTCTTTTTCTCCTACTTGTTTGTTTTATTATGTGTGTTCCATGATATGTTCTATTTGTATGATAACGTTATCTGCCTATGTGTATAGATCATCTTCTCCTAATTTGTAAGCCTCTGTCCTACTTTATTTAATTTTTCAATTTTTTAACTAATTCAAATCAATTTTTAAATTGTTTATTTATAGCCATTAAGGTGGAGTAGGGTGATTCTCTCACATGCAACAACGCACACCTTTCTTTTGCGCGAGCTTTCTTGTTTTAATGTGGGGGGAAGAAAGAAGGAAAGCAACGAAACTTGAGTGCGTGAAGATCCAATCTATTTATAGCAGAATAGTGACCATATATGTATTGTATCATTTCAGTTGCTAGTAAGCAAAGTTCAGTTTATAGACAGAATCAAACATGTTTAAATGGACCAATGAAACTACGGACCCGATTACCTGAATCAAACACCATTCCTTTAATCTCTCTTGAACCATTTGACTTATATTTTGCTCCCCACCCCCCTCCCCCTTCTTTCCATATGTCTAGTTACTGTGCAAATGCATGCTTGCCTTATCTTGTTATTATACAAGCTACTAATATTTATGTGTACATAGATAACGCCTCTTCGAAACCTGCTTTCTATCCTTCTTTATTTATAGGTCTTAGCACGGTCATTTGCAATTGTGGTTTTTGTGGAGCATCGCTAACCCTTAAAACACGATTATTACTTAATCGTTTCACAAATTGGGATATAATAGGCGATATGATCATCCAAAGTAGCAAATCGATCTTTAATACTGTTTGTATCCAAGCGATTTTAAAAAATTTATGTTTACATTACGTTCGTTAAATCTATATTCCGTATATTAGTAACTCTAACATTAAATACACAATTTTACACAAAAAAGGAAACAAAAATGTCAAAAAATGATGATATTAAAACAACGTGCATCTATCCTATCTTGAAGGTCCACCCCTCTTTCTAGCAATTTCAGGGGCCTTGAATGGAACTTTTAAAGTTGCAATCTTGTAATTAGAACTACCTGCATCATCCTTTGAGACATCAAATGATTCCAACTGTTTCAAAGTTGCATTTTTAACAATACAACCTAAACTTCTAAACAATTGCACCAATTTTGGAGATTTAACAGATAGTTCTTGTGATAGTGGCTGTAATGGGGTAACAAATTCGTCCAATACTAGAATCAAGCATAAGATGTAACATAGCAACTTGTCCTCGTTTTTAGGATCGATTTGGAAGAAAGTTGTTCTTGAATTGGAACTTGTCTTTTTCGCATTCGAAGTGAAAGTCTGCATCACATGTTCAAACAATTGAGTAGATGGTTGATTTTGGAACGAATCCAATAGAGAAATCTTTGATCGTTGTCTACGGTTGGCATATAACCCCAATAGAGTCGATAGGTAATAGATGATTTGTAATTGGTGTGATTTGTACGATTTTGATAAAGAAGAGGAATTAGTTGACAGTGATGTTAATTTTTGTAACAAATATCTGGAGTTTGTGTATGGTAAAGAATCCAACTGAGCTTTAGAATCTTGAATGATTGCCAAGATGGAATCAACACGGATGTTAGACAAGATATTGGTTGGAATGATGTTTTCCAATGGATAGATATCATCAACTGAAGTGGCATCAAGGTTGAATTCAGGAATGGTTCTATTTTCGTTCATGTTAGATTCCATTTCAGATTTGCTTGGTAATCTGGCGGTATTAACGTTAATTGAATCGATGATTTCAATTTGGTTAGACTCCAATTTTGCAGAATCGATTCTGTTTCTTTCCAAATCAGAAATAGCCTTTTTGGCCTTCTTGGTACCAAAAGCTTCACCAAGTGCATTTCTTTGGATGTTTCTTTGAACGTTCAATTGTTTGATCTTTGGAATCGTTCTCTTTTTAGCAGATTTCGAAGTTATCTTAGAAGGGATCAAATTACTTTTCAACAATTCTAAAGATTTGGTGGCAGGGTCGTAGATACCAATACAGTACTGTTGGTCTGCATCTTCGTTCGTTTCACCGTTGTATTCCAAGTTTGAGTTCTCCCCGTGTAATATCAAATTGGAATCTTTCTTTTTATGTTGATATAGTTCAAAACTTGTATCGTTAGGAATCTGCAAGCCGTTGAAGAATGATCCAACAACGACAGAGTTGTGGGATTCCTCAATAGGATTGACAGAAATTTCCACTGAGTCAAATGATCTTTTTTCTACCATGCTAAAGAGTTCAAATCTTGAGTGTAAACCAAAGCAATGGAAAACAAAGCGTATACAAAAAAACAAATTAAGAAAACATGAAAGAAATATCAATTAAAAGAAAAAAAGTTTTTTTAAAGATCTTTCAATTTTTTTATTTTTTTGCAACATCCGTACACCGTTTCAAAAGCAATGGCACAGCCGTTAAAATGAAAGATATCTCTCTCATATTTTTTTCACCTATAGCTCCTAATTCTTACTTTTCTTCTTTCTTTCTTTCTTTCTCTCTGATTTATTCAACTTTTTGAATATTCTACTACTAAAGCGGTTCTAGAAGATGGACTTAACAAAAGACTATTACTCCACTCTAGGATTAACGATGGATGCGTCCGTTCAAGAGTTGAAGGAAGCGTATCGATCCAAATTACTATCTACACATCCAGACAAATTGAACCAAGATAACAAGAACAAGAAAAATAGTATCAGCATAGATGAAATTAAAACCGCTTACAAAGTATTGAGTGATTTGGAGTACAGGAAAGAATATGATTTGAAATTAGTAGAATTTCGAAAATTGAACGGTATAAGTTCAGGTAATTCGTCTGATGGGTTAGATGTGGTAACGTTAGATGAATTCACCGAGTTGGAAAAAAAAGAATCTGAAGACGATGCAGAATTGTATTGGGTTAGAGATTGTCCTCGATGTCGAACTAAAGATGGGTTTGAATTGACGGAGGATGATTTAGAGAATTATGGGAACGAGATTGAAGAAGAGCAGGGGGTGGAGGACGCTCGTAAGTCTTACGAGATCGTCGTGCAGTGTAATTCTTGCTCTTTGTGGTTACGGGTGCAATACTATTCCTTTGTAGAATAGCTGGTGTATACTACTACGTTGATAATGAAATAACGACTTTAAAATTATAGTTATAAACAAGGCGGAAAGGAGCACAGAGCAATAGCAAAAATTCAAAAAAAAAAACAGACAAAAAGGAAACGTGATCTAATAAATAAATAAAAGAAAAGAAAAAAAACATTTTAAAACACAGTCTATCTATGAAACTTTGGTACCAATGACTCTTCTTCTTTCTTCTTCGTTAATAATACTTAGGATGGCCATCCCCACAGAATCCAAATCAGTTAATAGTGCCATGTGCCCACACTCGGAATTGAACTTGCCAACAACAACATCATCATCCAAGTTCAAAACCTCGGGGAAAATGTACTTCTGCATAGTGACTCCGTCACCTGGAGAATAGAAGAAATTGTAGTAGTCACCTTCAACGATCCCCTTTCGGCCATCGACTAACGAGTATCGAACTGAGGGAACTGCATTCCCGTAAACGATCGCTAGAGGTGGTAGCTTCAAATTTGGATCGTACTTCAGGGAGTCCATGAATTTTAACGTTCTACTTAAAGTTCTCTTCAAGTAGTCGTATGCTTCATCAAACGAAATAGCGAATTTATTTGGTTGGTTCAATTGCCATTGTTCTGTTAAGACTTCACCTCTTTCCTGTTTCAATCTTATGCTGGACACGATCGGTGAAAGGTTATAATCGACCCAATTCTGAGGGTTAAAGAAATCAATGTTGATCAGCTCTCCTGTTTCCTTATCTTTAAACAAGTCACCTGATCTTGGAACAAAGATAAACGATGATCTCATCATGAAGTTCACTTCGGAAGTTAGAATGTCTTTAGCTAGCAATATGTTATCTGTGAATCGAAGTGGACCCAAAACGTTTGGACATGGCATTGGAGTTCCTGCGTAAACGATACCTCTAACAAGCTTTGGATCTTGGATCATGGCAGAATGCGCAATTATACCACCCATAGAGTGGGATATTATCAATATCGGTCTATTGCCATTGTTGTTGTAAATGTCCTGTAATTTTTTATGTAGCTGTGCTGCTGTGATGTCGCATGACAATCTCCAATCGTAACCATAATTGTGCAATGTGATCTTAGGGTTGGATTCCAAAGTCTTTATTAATTTTCGACTGATGTCAACTGGTCCAATATGTGATAGCATACCATCTGGATAAATTGTATCCGTGGTATGAAGTTCATCTTCATCATCGGGGCCAAGTAGCAAATCGATCTTCTTAATGTTCAAACCAGCTTTCAAAACTGGAATCCAAACTCTTCTCTTTGTTTTAACATCCCGAAGAATGGATCCACGCCAACCAGGTATGATCAGCACGTCACCAGATAAATTATCAAATATCTTCAGATGTGGAGGTTTCACCTCCGATTGTAACAAGGTGTGGGGTTTAGGAATTAAAACCTTGATTAAAGCTGACATCTTGTGGTCTGGCAACTTGTTAACATCTTTATATAGAATCTGCTCTTCAACAGTTGAAATTGAATCTTGCCTGGACAATTTTTTCTTGATCATTTCTCTTTGCAGTGTGGCAGTATCATCAAATTCACCTTTTAAACGTGCTCTCAAGTTGGATAGTCTATCCGTAATCGACGACTGCGAACCAAAGGGCATAGAGAAGGAAAAAATCTTATTCGATGGAGAAGAGGAAGTAGGTAACGTTGCATCTGGTTGTTCTGGAGATTCACCCCCAATGATAGTGGAAGCATCCTGGGTGGTCAGCTGTTTACGAACCTGGTTATCCTCTTGGAATCCTGGTCGTGGTACAGGCTCGTCTTGAAATGCCTCTTCATCGTAAGCGTCTTCATCGTAATCAATCACGTCGTCTATCTCTGTTTCTGCTAATGCTTCTCCTTCATTATCTGAATCCTCGATGACGAGATCCGACAGATCAAGATCATACTGGTCCCCGTTAAAGCTCGGGCGGCCAAACTCGTGATGGCTTCCACGCCGAGCACCGTTAGTGGTACCTCTAATTTGCTCACGCGCAGAAGCGATGCGTGATTGTGTTTGTGGTGGTGGTGGATCTGGCTGGTCGAGTACGGAAGATATGGATCGGCTGTTGTGGCCAGTAAGACCGTCAAACCCACGGTGAGAAACAGCGGAATCACTGAAGGCACGATCTCGGTGCCTTCTGAGGAATCTTATAGGGGTGGAGAGAGAGTTGGAGATGGAATCAACAAAAGTGGATTCGTGAGATGCCGAGCCCGAGCCCGAGCTTGGGGAGGATGCCAACGGGGAGGAGGCCGGCTCTGGAGAACCCGACCGGTTGCTCTTCCAGTTGTTGAAGAGGCCCATCAGGAAGTGAAGTTGCAAATGGATATATAATACAACACTGAATTCCAGGGAAAACAGAAGAGCAAGAAAGAACCCAGATCGAGGATAAAAAAACGGGGGGCAGAAATGCATGCATTTATTTGTTAGTTTATTTATTATTTTCACTTCGCCTAACAATTCTTTCTGGAAGCCCGCATTTTTTGTGTTATCACGTGCTAGTGATCATCTGACTGTTTTTGTCTTTGTCTTTGGTGGCTTTCCTGTTTGGTTGTTTTTTTTCACGATCTTTTTTGTCAACCATTTTCATTTATTACTTACATGCTCTTGTTCTTTGTTCCTTGTTCTGTATTGCTGCTGTCTCTCTCTATCTTGCAAGATCTACATGTGACGTGAAGGCTCACGTCCTGTCGCTCTGCAAGATACGGCATAGACTATCCCTATATATAGCCATATATATATCTATTCCTTTTCACGCATGGCAATTAAGTTTGCTAACCAAAGTTCAGTTTCTGGACTCACCCAAGAGGTTAGTGAATGTGTCTTCATGCGTAGATTGACGTGAAGGTTTATGGTACTGTTATTTGGTTTTCTTTATTTCAGTACCATATATTTAACATGATTCTCTCTTGTTGTTCATTTGATGGCGTTTTGTCTTCTTTTGCAACGACTGGAGAGCCAGACGTGTTGTAATTTTTTCTTTGATGAAACGGTTAGATCGTTATTAAGAGCTTTGTGTTTTTTCCCCATCACAGTTGGAGTGTATATATAGCTGTGGCTGCAGTTTCGTTCGCTTGCAGCTGTGTGTGGCATGCAATGTTCTTGATTTCGGCCAAGTTTTCAAACTGTGTATCGATGGTACATATGTTCTTATGGACAGTTTTGTTTTAAAATTGCCCGTCTAAGAACAGTTTACCGTTGTGGGTTTGAATTTTCTTTCACGCGTTTCATCATTTTCAATTACGTTCATACATCCTTTTAATTAACACAAAACAAAATCGGTATTTCACAACTATAACAAAAGGACGAGGAACCATACCTCTGAAAGAAAAGTAAAAAGAAACCAAAACAATATAAGAAAAAGAAAAAAAAAAGAACAAAAGTAAAAGAGATAGAGACAAAAACAATACTACAAAGACAATATAACAAAACACAACATCAATAAAACTACAATACAAGGGCTAAATGAACCATACGTGTGTCAAGAAAACAGAAAACAAGAAACAAAACAAAACAAAACTAGTTGCCGCCTTGTGAACCATTGAACAGATTCATTGGAGGAGAAGCACCAGCAACGGAGCCTGGGATTTCTGCTTGAGAAGCACCTGTTGAATGTAGCAACTTTCCTTGTAGATTCAAGATGTACTCCTTTAATTGCATGTTTTCGTTCTTCAAAGCTTCTAAATTGGCTTGGCAATCCTTATGGTTGGCCAATTTTTTCTCCAATTCATCGATGTAGTCCTTACGTCTCTGTCTGAAAGCCTTTTGAGCAGCACGATTTTGCGCAGCGCGTTTGGTGTTTGTCAAAGGTTTACCGTGGTGTAGGTAAGGTTCACCTTTTTCGTCAGTAGCTGGTGATCTGTCAACCGACTCCTCGTTAGATTCGCCACCATCACCTAAAACAGAATCTAAGTCTTGGTTGGATAATTCTTCCTTAGCACCTTTGGAGTTTGTAACAGCAATCGCAGCGGCAGCGGTGTCCACTTCCGAATGGTACGAAGGCGAGTTCTGGGTCTTGATCTTAGCAAACGAAGGATCGATCATCGTATTAGAAGTTCTGGACATTTTGAAAATTTGGGTGTGTATGTGTGTATGTTTGTTTCTGATTGTGGGGGAGAATGTTAGTATTTTGTTTCGATTGGAAAGAAATTAGGTCATCTTGGGGTGGTGAAGAATGGATGAGCATGGAAACGGTGGCAACAGCAATAACAATTCAACATCAATCAAACTGGAAAGGTGTCTAACTGACTAACTATCTATCTATCTATCGATCGATTATATTCACCACCCTGTCCAACCACTGGCTACTTGGTGGTTGAACACGGTGACACCAAAAGGATGTTGATTATTATTGAGTAAGTGCTTTGTAAGCCTGCTCTCGAAGGTTGTTTACCTTTTAAGAACTGGGGGGAATTGCCAAAGACACACAAACAGGAGGTTAATTCGCCACCGAATATGAAAACCAACATCAAAACGGCAAGATACTTACGCAAAAGGCACCTAATTGACGGTATATGAAAGTGCAAGTGGGTGAACAACTGGAAACAGGGGAGAGAAGAGTTGTAGATAAACAACGTAACTGGAAACAGCGCAAGATTAATTGATGGCTGAGGTAAGAAGACTTTTTCTTCCTTTCTCAGCTTTCTGGTTTCTCGATTTGCTGACTGCAGTTTTTTCGCCAATGAATTTTGATGCGTGCGGCCGCTTTTCTTTTTTTGTGCTCTCTGTGCTCTGCTGAGTCATTCTCTTATGTCAGCAGCCGTGGCTATATCCCTTTAATCCAGCCATGGTTAAATTATATAGATTTAATATATATTATACGATTGTTAGATGCAGCTGCATCTACATCCATCCGTCCATCCATCTATCGAGTTGCACAGATACACCCTTCAACACAAGGTTAACCTCCAGCTGCTGCGTCGATGTCTGCGCCCGGTCTGTCCTCTTCTCCGGCACAGAGTGAGATCTACGCCACTCCAGCTTCAACCTCAGGCCCCGCTTCAGACCCGGCATCGGTACAGCTGTCCAGGCCTCGATTCAAATCACAGTCGATCAACAGCCTGTTCAAGAGACTTTCCACTGAAAATGGACCTACTGTGAATGCCTCGACATCTTCCAATTCGAATTCCAACTCTAGTTCAAGCATAGGCTCGTCAAATTCAACCACTAAGAAATACAAAATGAAAGTATACTCCCCTTCGGCTTCCGCTAACAAGTTCCCCAAAAATCAACAGAATTCTAAATCTGATCCTTTGTATACAAAGAAATTGGTGTCCAATGCACCTGATACTACAGAGTCTGCTACTGATTTAAGCAATATTACTACAGATTCTTCTTTGAAATCAGTTGAATCGTTCGATAGTAATAACCCTTACAACTCCATGATAAACAACGTTTCTTCAGATAGCTTTTCTCGCAACCTATGGGGTGATTTGATCGATTCCTCCTCTGCTTCCTCTTTCACACCCCCAACTCCTTCCAGGTTTGCCTCTTCCACTTTAAGAATTGGTCGCAATTCAATTCAAGCTAACAACCCATGGACACTACTACCCGATTCGCTCAGCCAACAACAACAATCTGATTTCTTAGCACAATCCGCTGTATTCTCGGACTCACAAGTTGCAGCTACTTCGATGCAGATGCTTCCGCTAAAATCAAAATCTGTGTCCTCCGTGCCCCAAACCCCTTCCTATCATGACCATTCAAGTTCGCCAGTCATTCAATCGCAATCAAAATCAATGTCGCTAACTGCATCACCAACATTATGGGCAACAACTCCAACAGTTGGCGATTCATCATCCACTTCTAACGTTGGAAGCTTAAACCTTAATGTCATGAGTACGCCTACAATGCACAATAGAATGTCAAGATTTTTCCCTAGCCCTGCTATTGAGCAACGCAAAGATTTGGGTGGTAATTCTAGCAACGGCTCGATCGATCTGTCGGGATATCAATCAAGTTCGCATTCTCAAGCCTACCTACCTTCATCTCCTCTGAACTTTGGATTGTTTAGTAGCACAGCTAATAACAGCAGGGAAAATTCTACTAACGGTAATAGCTCTTTAAATTTGGGTATGGGGATCGGTTTGAATATGGATATTATCACAACGCAGTCTGCTTACACCATGGAACAACAGCAGCAGAGGCAGCAGCAGCAACCCCAAGGTCAGGAAATCATATTCCCGATTGCTACGACAGTTATCTCTTCTTTAGGTGATTCTGGTCCAGTAGGTTCTGTCACACAGGGCTCTCAAAGTGCTACCGCTTTCCAAGGTGCTTCGAATAAAGTTGAAGGATTCAACCTGTTTGATGGGTTCATGCTAGGTAAACCTATCAATACAAATCGTATTGAAAAAGAAAATGAAAATGAAAAAGAAAATGAAAACAACGAAGTTAAACAGACTCTATCTCAATACAACTTGAAACATTCTCCGCTACCTCGTAAACTAGTGGTGAGGCAAACTTTTGAACAAGAGGAGCCACATAGTTACCAGGAATATTTATCCGAAATTCAGATCAGCTTACCCGATTACTATACCTCAAAAAGGATGCCTAGCCATGTGAGAGATTCAGATGCTAGAATCACAAAATACATAAAGTCGATGATAACTAAACCGCATTCGAACGCAATTCAGTATCAGGTTTACATTGCGTCCATTCCATACGATACTCCTCAATCGCAAACCATCACACTGATAAACTCTGCTTTCAGTAAGTTTGGAGAAATAATGCATATTTCAAAAGATGTGCCAAATATCGAACACTCATCCAGCGCAAACGATACATTCATGAGATGCAAAGTTGTCGTTCGGCTGTTCAACGAATCTAGAACTCCTTTCAAATCACACAAGTTTGTTAACTCTGCCACTGGTAGAGACGGTAAGATGCTACTCTTCTTTGAAGGTTATTCAACCTATCAGGACGGAGAGTCGATAACACAGACGACAAACATGACAACTACAAGCAGCAAAAAATGGCAGGAGGTTCAGACATACCCTGAAGGATTCTCATCCACTTTCCATCGTCGTGGTATCAACAACTTCATGTTTGTCAGAGAGTTACAGAGTAAGATGATCATCAACAAACCCAATAGAAATGCCAATTCAAGGCACTATTCGAACGGTGGTGGTGGTAATTCAGAGACAGCAGAGTTCAGAATCAGCGTTCCAATTGAAGAGCTAGGATTAGGTACGTCGCTCGAATTAGGTAACAGTGATGATATGGACGGCATCTCCGATAACGATAAAAAGTGCAAACGGTCATACGTAGTCAACATCGACGTCAGAGAGTTGGAAAACAGACCTGCTACCATCAACTCTTCCAAAGAGAAGAAGTTTGGCAGGTCTGGTCCCAATTCGAGGCGGTGAAATAATAGTGCTGCGCCGCAAAACTGGTTTGCTTGATCACTTTTGTGTAGTTTAACTAAGTAACTGGACACTCTATAATTGAACAACTCTCATCTTCAACAAATATATATACATATATATATACATGCATTTTCGCTTTTCCTTGTCTTATTCTTTATGTCATCGTATGATTTCAATATAGTAAATGACATCCTATTCTCGGACTTCAACACAAACTGTTCGATATACCATGTCAATCCAGGAACCTTGTACCGAAACATAACAGATTCGAATGGATTTCACCTAGAGCAATTAACAAGTTTAAATTTATCCAGCATATACATAACAAACTGTACAAACTACAGTTTATCACTCCCGCATTTTGAGAAATTCGATGGATACTTAGAAAGCGGGCTGATTGCGAAATCAAGGGACAACTTTGTAGTTTCCGTGGTGCTGGTCAATTTTGTCATGGTGACCATAGTTGTTTCTTCCTGGTTGTTGTTGATCGTTGAAATGTTGGCAATTAATTTCAAGCCATATATGTTAAAGTTTAGTACGATGCTATTAGGTGTAGGAGGTACAATCAACCTATTCAGGATGTCCAAACTGATGGAGGAACAATTCAAAGGTTGTTATATGGATAAATCTCAGTTGAACAAGCGAGTCTTCGATAAGACATTATTTGAAGTCATCTTTTACATTTGTGAGTTGTCAATATATGTAAATTGGGTGTCCATATGTCGAGAGTTAGTTAAGATTGGATTAAGTGGAGGAATCGTGGGTCATAAGAATGGTGGTAACAATAATAGTGGAAATGGTCTCTCGGACAACCAATATCATTTGGATGAACAAGGGCAAATCAAAAATACCGTGGGCACAGATGGATCCTGGTTTAAGAAATCTTTTTGGTTTTTGAAATGGACAGATGTGGCCAACATGGTAATCATATTCATGTCCGCCGTCTTTTCGGGTTTACAATTTTTCTTAGAAGATGAATCATACGATGATCCCAAAGCTGATCTCCCGTATTGGATCAACCTATGTTGCTTAATTTTCACCTGTATATGGTACTTCTATATCGTTTGCCTATTTACGGTGTTTCTAATCTTCAAGATCAGTGACAGAGTGAGGTTCAAAACGATGAGTTTACTTTGCGTTACGTACGTGTGCTTGTTCGTTTGTATCGGTTTAAACGTGACGACGTTGGTTGTGATAAGTAAGAGAATAAGGTGGTTAGTTCCCGTCTTCTTGTTCTTTGAGGTGTTGTCGATCAACATGATCCACGAATTTTTGAGCGATTTGAAAAATTGGGATCAGAAAAGAGAAAGTAAAGGTATTGTGGGAAGAGAGATACAGACACATTATGGAAATACCATTGGGAACCAATACTATACGGATTATGGAGGTGGAATAGGTAGCGATGCTGAGGATGATGATGGCGACGACGACGATGACGATAACGATATAGACGAAGACGAAGAGAGACATCTAGGAGAGTATGAGTACAGTTACGTTGAAGACAACATAGTCGGAGAGCAGGACCACCTAATGCAGGGTACGTCGGCTGACGCTCCCATCGAATACGAAGAGCAAGAATTGCCTCCATTTGAACCACATCCTGGTTTTTCAATGGATGATTATTGGGATGTGAAACGGTGAGACATTTTTTACGAAACTAAATAACGATCAAATTCAAATTTTAATCTGTAAAGTCCAGTCTTCAAATGAACATTCTATCCAGTATTTTTTCAGTCCTTTTTTCTAGATCAGATTCATTAAATCAGTTTTTTTTGGTTGAGTAATCACAGGTTTTCACCTCGTACAGTGTGAATATCAAAAAAATCATCATTTAAAAAAAAAGGAAGAAAAAAATTAGATAGAAATGTCCAATTGTAAGAGTATAGACTCAAAAATGTTGTAGATAAATACTTTTCAAAACCTTTTCAAAAGATACTTACTTACACAATCTTGTATTCTTTATCAGCTATCTGCGACCTGTCATCAATTCCAAAACAACCAGCATCCCCAAAAAAGTTTGTACACTGGAAATGCGACTACTAACTTAATAGTGGTTGTCAAGTACTATTATGTCCGCCCGGTCGAGTTAATCATCAGGTAAAGAAACTTCAAAAGTAGACCTCACATAATCCTTTATATGAGATGTACTCTAAGGACAAAAGAAAAAGAAAAAGCGTGGAAAAGCTCATACAAGGCTGAAACTTAACGATAGGTGCAGTTGTCAACAATTGAAATAAACATTCATTCAGTTGGAACAATTGGTTTAATGCAAATAATCACCGCTATTCCACAAAACAAGAGAAAGAGAAAGATCAAACATCATCCTTCAAAGCGTCATATTCGGGTCAACTATCAGACTTGACAAATTCAAACTCGAATACACCTTGAAGATGGCCTGATGTGATTCTAATAAAATAGATAAAAGTAGAAGCAAAGGAGAAGTAAAAATATGGAAAGAAAAAATACAAGTGTGAAAAAAAAATTGGAAAACGAATAAAACCTTCAGACTGATCAAAGATGAAAAATGGGAAGTGGAAAAAGTTTGTGTGGTGCTAACTGTGTGTGCACATGTGCGTGTTGGTTATGCCCGATGAGGTCAAAAAAATCACAAAAATAAGAAAACTTGAGATTGGCTAATATATTGCATAATCGAGTCAGTAATTCTGTCTCACAGATTGAATTCTATTCATGCATATGACTTTCCATCGGTTCTGAATGTGATTTTATTGTTTCTCGTTGTTGAGCATTTCAGATGAACTTACAACTTGTTCCAACACAGGATTCCAGTGAGATTGAGTATTGTCAGCGGTCTAACTACTCTGTTTGGGGTAAGCCGTTGAGCATTTCCGATTACGTCGAAAGAGAGCGCATCAATTACGACCATGGGCTATGCAACCTTAATAGAGATTGGACAGTTGGCCGGTACGGTGTTGTTTACTGGGTTATGAAAGACAAAAGTGGTGAGATTGTATGTAGTTGTGAGACCTTGTTACGGAAATCCCTTGTTCGTATTGATGGTGAAGTACACGATTGCATTACAGCTACCATTGGATCTGTGTATACGATTCCGGAACACAGATCTAACGGGTTTGCGTCGGTGATGTTAAAGAAGTTACCAGAAGCTTTGGTGTCCAATGGATTCATTAAGCATGGTGAACACGGAGTGTTAACTTTGTATTCTGAGATTGGTCCAAAATACTACGAAAAGTTTGGGTACGTTGATTTTGGCACCAGCCTTATTGAATTTCCATTAGAATCAGATGGCGTTGTTGATGGATTGCAAGGCTACGAGTGCATAGACTTTGAAGATAGTTCTATATACGAAGAATGTGTTTCATTTTACAATAACAGATTGAAAGAATTATTAGAAAATGGGGATGAATCGTCCGTGAAATACTGTTTGTTGATGAGCGTCCTAAACGTCGAATGGTTCTTGAATAGATCTATTCATACGGCAAGTTCGATGAGCATAAAGATTCCGATGAAGTTTGGAATCAAGTTGAAAGGTTCCACCAGTTTTATTATCTGGTTCTACGATTTCAGTGAGAAGAAAGTCGTCATCTTGATGCTTTATCTTTCGAAAGAGTCCGATTTCTCCATCTTAATCAACAGTTTACGTAACTTTATCAAGAACAACATGGATATCACACTATGGGATAAGATTGTTCTATGGCAAGATGAAGTGCTCAAATTTAATGGTGGTAATGAGGGTGCCATTAGAGAAAGTGTTCGGTTGATGGGTGGTGAGATGGATCAACCGAACGGTAGTTTAAGTATGCTCTACATGCTGGGCGACACCTCTAATCAACATAACATTGAATGGGTGGGTAACGGTAAGTGGAGTTGGTATTAGATATAAATATACATTAATTATAAATTAAAGTAATGAAATTATTAATAATAATAATAAAATAAAAATAAAAAGGAAAAGAAGATTAATTAATGGAAGGAAAGTATGATGAAATAAAAAAAAAGAGATGTTTTATAAAAACATATAATCAGATATGTAAAGCAGAACGAGTGACAAAGAAAGAAAAGAAATGACGACGCAGATTAGTGGACTGATGACAAAATAAATTAAGACCCATATGAAATGGTAGTATGTGCAGCGATGGAAATTATATTTTTGCTTTTGAAAACAAAGAAGTAGAGCCAGCTAATTAGTTGATCTTCAAATCATGGATCAACCCACCCATGGTTGCAGGGTTTATGGGTTTACCACCGGCTTGGTAGTTCAGCCAATTTGGATCTTTAAACGAATCACCAAAAGTCGAATCAAATGAGATAGGTTGAGAATTGAAGATTTGCATCAAAGGAGAAGACAGGTTTGAAGATGCAGAAAGTGAAATGGCACTGTTTGAAGCGGAAGCGGATGTGGAACTGGATAGCACTGGTGTAGCTGGTGAATTCACCAACGAAGGGGGTAACGAAGAAGAGGAAATGGATATTGAGGTATCTGAAAACGTTTTAGAATGGCCTTTAACTAACCCTTTCTCCAAAGAAGAATAATAATCTTCAGAGTTGTCCACAAATGACGACCGCTCGTCAGCAGAAGATTCCACAGGGGTAGTGCGACCAGCATGAAACAGCACCTTGTAAACGAATCGTAGCACAACGGCCATCGTTAAAAAGAGTATGAAATCAAGGAGGTAATCCGAAACAGTATGATGCGCAACTACTGAAGTCTTGGATAACTGAGGGTCTCCTAAATGATAGTTGAACAGTCCGAGTCCTACCTCATGGATAGGTCTGAATTCAGGGCTGTATGCCTCACGTGGAATCACTAAATGCTTATTTTTGAGGTCTTGATAAAGATGTTCACGGAGCAATACTGGATCATGATACGCCGGAGGAACGGTCATCCTTATTAGTGGTGAATATAATAACTACTTTGTAAGAGGAGGAGGCAAAAGATAGAGAAGTAAAAGAAAAGAAAGAGAAAAAAATAGGAGATAAAACTCAAAGACACAAAATCAAACGTGGTCAAGAAATTCGTAGATCAGAAAAATGGCCCAAAAAAAACATGACATCACCGAATTTGCAACTGTCCCTTTTTGGACAAATTGGCTGTTTTCCAGCTTTTTTACCCCTGTCTCGCCGTTCGGTGTACGGGTTTCTGCTGTTATCGTTTTACCCCTTTGGGAATATCTTATTTGTTTACATGCTGATTTGTCGAGCCTATTTATAGGAATTAATTGTTTGTTTGTTTGTTTACAGATTTCGACTTTGTTTGAATTATCTAAAAAAACCTATTCAACCTAATTATGAGCGGGAAGAGCTATATTTACTTATACTTACTTACTGTTGAGCACACTGGACACCAGGTTGGCCCGATTCATCGTCATCTTCGTCGTGGTACTGATCGCTAGATCTCATCTTTGTAGGATCTGGATCACTCAAGACACACGAATCGTCAATCGTGGCATTCTTTGGAGTCTTCAATTCTGGTCTCTTTGGTAAAATTGTCTCCAACTGCTTCAACTGTTCTTCGGTAGCAAAGTTGTTCTTTGGGAATTCGATTTCAAAGTGGATGAATAGCGAACCGTATCCACCGTGTCTTTGGATTGGCATACCTTTATCGTCGATAACTTTGATCATACCAGGGGAAATAACTTCACCAGGTATGATATCAACCTTCAAATATTCACCGCTGATATGCGGAATCAAGATCGGACCACCAGCCAAAGCAGTCAACAAATCGATTTTGGCTTCGTAGTATAGATCGTTGTTCTTTCTTGTAAATAATTCATGTTTCTTTTCTTCAACAACAAATATAACATCACCAGGTATGATATCAGGATGTTGATCACCTTCTCCAGTGAAAACAATTCTTTGACCGCTCTTCATACCAGGATCAATGTGGACTTCCAAGATCTTTCTTTCATTAGCAATCTTCTTACCTTTACAAGTTGTACATCTATCTTTGGCGCTGATGATATCACCTTCACCACCACAAACTTCACAGGTCGTTTGGAATCTTTGAATCATTGGACCCATCTGTCTAGTGACAAATTTAACACCTTGACCGTTACATGAACTACATTTGGTCACGTTCTTACCACCTTTACCTTTACAACCAGAACATAACACGGTCTTGTTCAAAGCCAACTTAGCGGTACGACCTTTATAAAGTTCTTCCAAAGAGCATGCAATTGAATGTTTGATATCTTTACCTTTTTGAGGGCCAGTTGGTCTGGAACCTCCCATACCTCCCATACCACCAAAGAATTGGGAAAAGATGTCAGAACCATCCATACCTCCCATACCAGGTCCACCACCGTTCAAACCTTCCTCACCGTATTGATCGTAAACGTCTCTTTTCTGGTCATCAGACAAGATCTCGTAAGCATGGGAAATTTCCTTGAATTTTTCGGCAGCTTCTGGTGAAGGGTTCTTATCAGGGTGGTTCTTCAACGCACCCAATCTATAAGCCTTCTTCAACTGTTGTTCAGTGGCATCAGGAGAAACGCCAAGGATGTCGTATAACTTCGTCTCTTTAACCATTGTAATACGTCTATCTATTTAAAAGTGGTAAGTGTACAAAAACTGCTTGGGAAAGAAACCGATTAACAGGGAGAATTTGGGCAAATTTAGTGCACTTTTATGTTCCTTACAAATCGATTCGACTCGCTCTGGAAACCAGCGAAAATTTTGGTTTTTTCTCTATATAATTTTTTTTTTTTTGCCCGTCTGCGGAATTCGTCTGTGCACGACTTGTGCTGCTCCCGTTTTGGGAAGCATTTTTCTTTCTGGAAGAGTCTACGGTGTGGTTATGTGATGTGCTATGTAATCAGATTGTAGAGGTGTTTCACCTTTTTGGGTCATGTGATCTCGATCATATCTCGATCGAATACTTTAATTATAATCATTTGCATGCACATGCAAGCAATATTGAACAAATTAATGAACTATTTCAATCAACAAGATATACGGATTTGGTCTTCTTCTACTTCCTGACGCAATTGATTTATTTAAGATGTCTGATAATCTCTTTGAGTCACGCATCTGGATAGACGGGTGCTTTGATTTTGCCCACCATGGTATGTTAATTGTCCCTCGTTTCCACTTACCTTCATTGATACTAACAAGGCAACCGTGTTTTTTTCTATTTTGGTTGTTAGTTTAGGACATGCCGGTGCAATGCTGCAGGCGAGACAATTCGGAAAGGAATTGTACGTTGGTGTTCATTCGGATGAGGAGATCTTGCATAACAAAGGTCCCGTTGTGATGAGATTACCTGAAAGAATGGTAGCCGTTGAAGGTTGTCGTTGGTGCACCACTGCGATCCCAAACGCTCCCTACGTGACGGATCCTAAAGTGATGGAGCAATATCGTTGTAAGTACGTTGTGCATGGAGACGATATCACCACCGACGCTAACGGCGTTGATTGTTACCAGACGATGAAAGAATTGGGTCGATTCATCGTTGTCAAGAGAACCCCCAACATTAGTACCACCGATTTGGTTGGCCGTATGTTGTTATATTCTAAAACGCATCATTTACCAAGCATTCTCCAATCCAATCTATCAAGCCATGAATTGTTTAAGCCTGAAGCGGTGGAAAAATTCAAGATGTACGCTACTAGTGAAGATGGATTATCTAAAGGTGTTGCAGTGTACTATTACACATCGGATGATGAAAATCTACATCAGTTAGTTGAACCTAATTGGAACGATGGCACACCTGATTCGATCTTCTATATCGATGGTGGATTCGATTTATTTAATCCAGGGCATATAATTGCTTTAAAAACTTTAAAAGAAAAAGCGCTGAAGGATAATGCATTAGTGATAGTTGGATTGAACGATGATCATGATGTGAACTTCAACAAAGGGTTGAATTACCCGATCATGAATCTTTTCGAAAGATCACTCTGTGTTCTACAAAGCAAGTACATCGATGGTATCATCCTAGGAGCACCTTACAGCCCTTCAATGAAATTCTTCAATTCGTTCCCTTCCAAGAACAGTAACAAGAAGATTGTCAAGGTTTTCCATGGGCCAACTGCCCAAGTTAACGATCCGTACAAGGAGATCAAAGATAGTGGGCTGTTCGAGGAGCTTGGAGACCATGAATTTGCAGAAATTACCACCGAAGATATCGTCAAGAGGGTGTTGGATAACAGAAGAGAGTACGAAGAAAGACAGAAACGTAAAGGTTGGAAAAGTGAACATGAAAAAAACTTGGAGTATGAGGAGAAGAATAAATAAATCAACATCTTCGATTTTAATTGTTTGTTTTGGTGGTTCGCGATTTGAGGCAAGTTTGGAAAATTTTTGGAGATTTTTTAATGTTATACTATGTATGTGTGTATGTATACGTATTGATCCTTATATAGAGAGAGAGAGACTACTGTTTTTTTGTGCTTAGAAACATATAGATTATACTGACTTATTTATACATTATGGGTAAAAGATCAGGTTCCAGTTCTGGAGGAAACTATTCCAAAAAGAAATTCAAAACCAGCGGTGTGCTGTTGGATCCTGGCCAATACGGCATCTATGCGTCATGCAACAGACATAAAGAAGGTGGAGCAGCCAAAGAATTGAAATCCATGTTGTTCGACAAATTGGAAGAGTATTATCCAAACATATCCAAGACAGCAGATGAAGATGATGACAAAGCTGGTAAAGGGGAAGAAAAAGAACTCAGCATTGAGGACTCCATTGCCAAAGAACTACTAGATTTGAAAAACTCCAACAAGGATTCAAATCAGAAGGATATAATCAAAGAGATAAATATTAGTGCAGATTCGTTGATCTTCATTAAGACCAGACCACCTATCAAGCCATCAGAATTTGTCGTCAAACTATGCACAGAATTGTACGATTCCAAATTGAAAACTTCCAGGTTTCTACAAAAATTAACTCCAATAGATCAATCTTGTAATTCAACCACTACAGAATTCGAAAAATTGATAGTCAGAATGCTACCGAATTCAATCGAGCCTAATGAATCGTACACTTTAAACTTAGTAAAGAGAAACTTCAACGTCATCGACCGTGATACGTTCAATGAAACTGTGGCTAGAGTGCTAGGTGAAGGCCATAGAGTTAACTATAGGAAACCAGATAAAGTGATCAATATATACTGTTTCAAAAATCACATAGGTGTTAGTGTTGTTAGTGGGCCTGTGTGGGAAAAATTATGCAAGTTCAATCTACAAGTTATCTTTGACAGAGCTAACGGATTGCCTGGCTCTAGTAATGGAGAAAGTAAGAAAGAAGTTGAAAATGATACAAAGGAAGATACTGAAGCTGTTGTTGAAGAAAGCAGTCAAAATGATACAAAGGAAGAAACTGAAGCTGCCGTTGAACCAAATGAGAAGGAAAGTTGAAAATGAGTAAATTACCATCAAACTACGGAAACAATAATAATAATAATAAAGGGTACCCCTGCATCTTAAATAACTTTTCTAAGCGTACCATAATTTTTAAAAATTGTTAAAAATTGTTAAAAATTTCATTTGAATGAACTGAATTGGATGGATTCTAGACAGAATCAAGATTCAATAAGTTTAGTTTGTAAAACTCTCCGATTCTAGCATACTTCAGACTTTTTGAATCTTCGATGAACGCGTTAAAAAGTGTGTTCGAGGAGTTAAAAAATTTTGTAATTTCAAACGTACCCAGTATCTTCATATTACAATCTGATCTCTCTTAATCTAGAGCACCAACTTTATGACGCACTGGTTCCCCTTCCAAATCCCCTGAATTTACGAACTGTTAGCTTTTTTGCTCTTTCTATGGAGTTGTAAGTTTTTGTATCATATAAACTTAACATGAACTATGGCTACTCATGATACAATTTATTAACTTATGGTCACCTTATCGTAAAAACTCAACGTATATTTACAGTGGATTATGTAAATTTACAGGTAGAGTATTAAAAAATGGGAACCTTAATTCTATTAAGAATTAAAGGGTTTTTTGTAATGTTAGACCTATACAGGATAGTTATATCCTTATGGGTCGTCGACGTTCTTTTGCCAACTCAATTGGAATCAACATTTCTCAACAATTGAACAAAAAGATCTTTGATGCCGAAGAATCAGCCTATGATGCAAGAACTCATTTAGTTGTGAATAAGCACAAGTACAAAATTCCAAATACTTATGGTGAAGCAATCAAAACACATTAAAGTGTTTTCTGGTAATTGATTTACGTTGACAATTTCAAAGACATTCATTTTCTTCATTGCATTCATTTCTTCAATGCATGCCTTTTTCCATTGAGCACTTTCATGTGTTTTGATTGCTTCACCATAAGTATTTGGAATTTTGTACTTGTGCTTATTCACAACTAAATGAGTTCTTGCATCATAGGCTGATTCTTCGGCATCAAAGATCTTTTTGTTCAATTGTTGAGAAATGTTGATTCCAATTGAGTTGGCAAAAGTAGCGATTATCTCACCTCTTTGATTGTCTGATAGTTCTTGAGATTTGTCTCCTGTGAAATAATCAACATTAACAGGGTTAATGGTTATAGGACCTCCTTCAATGTATTGGTCATTAGAAATCATTAACATTGTTGTCATGAACCAAGGTTTCCTTGATTCTTTCACTTTTTCAAGAGTTTGGTTCAATCTATCAGTTGATTCTTTTACCTGAATTGATGTTCTTGTTAGAACAGAATCATTTTCAGGTGTTGATTCAGCCATGCTTTGATCAGCACTACTTTGATCAACGATACTTTGATCTTCCCCCCTCAGTCTAGATGCATTTTCTTTTTCCTTAATTCGCTCTAGGAGAGGATTGGAGTATTTTGGACGTTTGATGGCTGGTTGTACATCTTCTCGTTGTT
>JAJMBU010000127.1:0-32498 GCA_030565405.1 Ogataea paraovalis
TAGCCAACCAAAAGGGAAAATAACTGTGTAGAAATATATAGGATATAGACTCAAAGGTAGGGGTGCCTTCCCTGATAAATGGGATAAAAACACCGAGAATATAGATCTAACAAACAAACAAACAAAATTTCTGTTTAATTATATAAGGTCGTTTCTAAAGCCTTACATTATCTTTTTTCTGTACCATTTTCCCGGTGGTATGCGACTCTGCTTTTAACAGACAGACAGTGGGTTTGAATCTGACCTGGGGTACAGAAAAGGATGAAAGCGCAAGTTGCTTACAAAGATAAGCCAGAATCAAGCTGAGATAGCCATTTCCCCATAGGGGTTTTTAATGCCGCTCGGAGAAATTCAAGATGACAGATATCTTGTTAACTGTCCACCCAGGGTGGCCGTGGTGGAATTTAGTGTGCACCTGAAAAATTCATCAAAATAGAAAAAGATACCACAAAAGGTATTTTCCATTGGGGGGCCGGGTGGCGCCTCTCTGCTGTCAGGGGTTAGTTAGCTAGATAAGGTTATGTAACGTTCATAGTTCACTGATGGGTCTACTGCTCTGTTAAATGGGCGTAACTAAGAGTAAGTAGTTTATATATTGAAGCTGGGGTAGCTTCTCTGATAAATGGGATACCAACACCGGGAATAAAGATTTACTATTATTATTTCTATACATATATATTTTTCTTTCTTGGCTTGCTATGAAGAATACTTTTGTGTACCTCTTATTGTACACTTCTCTCCAAACTCTTTTTTGTTTAACAACAGATAAATTAAGGCCACCCTAGTAGACACTGGACGAGATATCTGTCGTCTTAAATTTTTCGACTCACATTAAAAAATAAATTGAAGATAAAATGTCCATAAAGAAAAGAACACCAAATATTCTCAAAAGCCGGTAAATGGAAATACTCAGGGAATGAAGATGGTTTAATACCATTTATCGTAAAAATAGTTAATCATTCATTTGTTGTTTTATTAAATCAAAACTAATAGTACAATTTGCGTCGTTATCCCATTCTTCATGTATTATCGAAGCGTCTTTCAATTCGATTACTGATTAGACGTGTACATACTAATACCATATTTAGCGGTCCTCACACTGCTACCACTAAGATAACGAAGTTGTGTGCCAATTGTAGTTGCAGATGCATCTGGGGATTATTATTATTAATCTGATACTTCTACTTAAAATCCAGTGTTTGTAATGATTACAAATATCTATTGGCCAAATCTGAGGCTCAACTCTTCATTTTGATAACCATCTAATCTTCCCAGATCTTTTTGAAATAGTTCAACCAGTTTAACCCCAAAACTTTTCTTATTCTTTCTTCTGTCCAACCTCTCTTTGCCATGGTAACTGCCAACTCTTCTCTATCTTCTAACTTCCCTAATGGCTTAACAACTTCAGCAGACCCCCATTCAGTCATCTTTCTGGCATAGCCTTTATCCATGTTACACCATTCCAAAAATAGCGAAGGTCTAGCATGGCCTTCAGATGCATCGGACCCAACACCAACTAAATCCTCACCGATCAGATCTATATAGTACTCTAACACTTCAACGTAATCATCAATCGTTGAATCGTTACCTTTAATCATATGAGGACCAAAATTGGACGCGGACACGATACCACCTTTAGCACCAATTGCCCTGATCTCTTCATCAGTTTTATTTCTACCGGAGACTTTCAAACCTGCTGGCAAAACATGACTGAAACATGGAGGTTTCTTGGAGTATTCAATTGTATCCATCGTTGTTTGGTGACCAACATGTGATAAATCAACCACAATACCTAACTTGGCCATTTCGTCAACGACTTCTCTACCAAATCCGGTTAAACCAGAGTCCCTTAATTCGGTGTAACCTGCACCAGAATAATTTTGGGTATTGTAAGTTAGTTGCATCTTTTTAACTCCCAAATCTCTGAAAACTCTCAAGTAATCAAGTTGATCTTCGATACCTGAAGTATTTTGCCAAGACAAAATAACACCGGTCTTGTTCAATTTCTTGGCAGTATAAATGTCTTCAATACAATGAACTGCCATAATGATATCACTATATTTTTCAAACCATTTTTTCCATTGAACAACTTTTGCAATGGAACCTTCAAAATTTTCCCATAGACCACATGTACAAGAAACTGCCGTGATGCCACCTTTCCTCCACGATTGGAAAATTTCAGGACCCCAATTTGAAATGTTTAAACCATCGATATGAATGGACTCCTTGTAAATTTTTCTTGCTTCTTCTTCTGAAACCATATCACTGACTAAATTTATAAGTTTATATCGATTAAAGTAAGACAAAAACGTAAAGATTTAAAACTAATTTTGCGAAAAAGAAGAACAAGCCAATAAAGTATTTAATATCTAAGACGGATGATCCAATAACCTGGAAGACTACAGAAAGCTGGATGATTTCCAATCCTCGTTCTCTTCTCCCCTTGCTTTCATTATAGACATTCAGATATTATTTCCAAAACCTTGAAGGAAGTCCGCCCCTACAAGTCGGAGTTTTCTTAAGGAAACGAGAATTGCAAAATCACGAGAAATGCATCACTAGAGGCGAACAATAGGGAGCTATATATAATCCCATTTTTGTGCCGCTGTGGCAGAACTGCCAGCCTTCCCCCTTGCAGCTGGGTGTATTGCCGACATCACCCTCTCCTCAAATTATGTGGCTGCCCGCTAATTAAAGTAGTTTGGTTATATATATATATATAAGTAGACAGTTAATACACTTTTGTGGAAAGTAGGAACGCACAAGAGACTATATTGGCAAACGAAGAATTAAAACGTCCGACAAAAATATTGATTTCAAATGTCCGCTCTTTTTGGGTATCTTTTACTGTTTTACTTGAAGGTAAAAGTTAGAAGTTGTGGTATCTTACTTACATAGAGTATTCGAAAAGTAAAAACTTCTCGAGAGTTAGATTTATGAGAACTGTCCCACAACCGGGAGCTGGTATAGCGGAAGGTCTCTCAGCTTCGTTTGCTTTTCGTTTGCATCTATGTTTGCCAGACATCAAGAAGTCAAGTGATTCTCCGTTCTCCTATCTCCGTTCTCCATCCACCCTTATCTCTTTTGCAGCTTGTAACTAAATTCACCAGATTGTTTAATGTACGTACTTTCAACTGGCAGATCAAAGCCTCGTGTAATAATTCAAACACCGATCATGAGATTTTTAACAGATTACCCATCAAATTTTACTGTTAAGTGAAAATTAAATGCAACTTCCATCTATCCTTTGGTTTCTGGATTAGATTTAGTAAAAGAAGAGCGGATTATCTAGAAACAAGAGTAAACCAATAACAGCATTCAGCAGACCCATGCCGATCTTTCTGTTTAGGTGGAAGACGAAGAGCGGAGATCGTACTGAGGGTCGGAATTTAAGTGTTAGTGGTGTGACGTCTTATGGCTCTTATCCCAACCAAATAGCATTTGTGAAAGAGCCACACTTTTATCTTTTGCCCAAAAAAAGGACATCGAGATAGTGCCGTTCAAGGCCCAGAAACGACTGTAACTTATTCCTGTATGGCTGTTTGCTGTTTCGGTTGGTAGCCACATCATGCTGTGAAACTCCGCTAAGCTTTTTACCAAGCTTGGTTTTTCTTGGATGTCGGAGAAAGCCTGGTATGAGAAGTTTCCTTCATGGAAGCATCATGATTCAACTTATACATTTTGTGGCTCTTATGGTTGAATTGTCTGACACAATCGAAAATCCTTGATATAAAATCAATGTAGTTTCCCTTCAGGATTAAATCGTTTTCACCGTTTTTATATTTTTGTTTCGCTGCTCCTTATATTCAACAGGTAGATACAGCAAATTAGTCATCCTTCAAAATGTCTGTGAAATCACAAGCAATACACACTAGGGTTGAGCTTGTTTCCGATTCATCGTTGGATGATAAGCTACAACCGACAGAAAACAATACTTTCTGGCAAAGACATAGAGGCAAACTATGGGATACATTAGATATGTCACCAGCAGACCGCCATCTGTACTTCAAAGTTGACTGGTGGATTCTTTCGTACGCTTGTCTTGGATATTTCTTAAAGACTTTAGACCAAACTAATATTAGTAACGCTTATGCATCAGGTATGAAGGAAGCGTTTGATTTCCATGGTAATCAATATAATTTAGCCAGTAGTACCATTTTTAATGTTGGTTACATTGTTGGTCAAATTCCATCTCAAATGGTTTTGTCAAAAGTGAGACCTTCAATTTGGTTGCCAACGATGGAGCTGTTGTGGGGAATATGTTGTATGTGCATGGCTGCTGCTAAAAGAAACCAGGGGGGTTTGAAGGTGATTTATGCCTTGAGATTTCTAATTGGGTTATTTGAATCTACTGCTTACGCAGGTTTAATCGGTTTACTAGGTCAGTGGTATACTCCAAAGCAACTAGCAAAAAGAGCTGGTATCTTTCAAATTTCATCATCTGCATCTAATATGTTCTCCGGTTATTTGCAAGCTGGGCTATATAAAGGTATGGATGGTAAGCATGGTTTACCATCGTTTGCATGGCTTTTTATCTTTGATGGCATCTTGACTATTCCAATTGCAATTTATGGATATTTTGCAATTCCAGATTCTCCTCAAGACTCTAAAAGTTGGTGGTTAAAAGAAGAAGAAAGAAAAATAATCATTGCTAACCTTGCTGCTGTCAATAGAAAGCCAAGAGACAAATTGACCTTGACATCGATGAAATCTCTGATGTTAACCTGGCCTGTCTATTTGTTTACACTATGTTTTATTTGCCACGTTGTTGCTATTAAACTATATTCTTATATGAATTTGTGGCTGAAAGTTGCAGGTTATAGCGTGTCTCAAAGAAATACTTATCCAACAGGTGGATATGCCTTACAAATATTTTGTACAATTATTCTATCGTGGACCTCGGATGCAATCGGGAAGAGATGGCCTTTGATTGTAATTTTCTGTGGTATCACTAGTATCGGCTGTATCATCTTAACAGTTTGGCCAGAAGACAACACTGCTGCTATGTTTGCAGGTTGGTACTTGCTATTTTGTGAAACTGGATGTGGTATCTTATTTATGTCTTGGATCAACGAAGTTATGGGGCATTCTGCAGAACAAAGATTTGTTTGTATAGGTGTGGTTGAAGCGCTTGCTTTCACCTTCCAAGCTTGGCTACCTTTGATTATCTATGATACGACTAATGCACCATACTTTGGTAGTGGTTATCCTGTTGCCTTGGCATTGTTTATTATTGAGGCAATTGGTGCTATGGTTATTGCCTACATATTAAAAAAGGAATCCGAGGGTTTCGATTGGTTCTTTACTAGAAGGGATAACAAATTTAGAAAGATCAGTCAACCTCTTATTGAAGATGAGGAAAAGGAAGATACTCCACTCCACTCTACTGCTCACCAACCGAACGTCCGAGAGAAACCATTATAGAGGATTTAAGATTCTTCTACGATATTTTAATTTTTGCAAACTAGACGCTTTTACTTCTACTAACCGTTTATAATAAGCAATTTTATCGAAATCTATTTGCCACAAGAACAGTAGCACAATCTGAAAGCTGTAACATGTCTATCGGCATAGTTGACTGTTTCCCTTATTTTCGAACTATCTTGCCTTCCTAGTTGTTCTTTCCCTTTTTTCTTTCTTTAGTCGACTTTTGGGTATTCAATTTGACGAAACTTTCAGTACATTTTGCGAATTATTACACACCTTGTTACATATAGCAATACAAGCTTTAATTCCTATTAAAAATCGGTATGCTCATATCCATCTCAGCCGACTATCTAAAACGGCAAAAGACATATTGGATAGATGTAATTAAGAAAACCCAAGTGGTAAATCATAGTTGGTAATACATATTAAGTAGTGACAACATATATTCCATCCAACTCAAGGTACTCCTATATAAATTAGTGGTACATTCAGTGTTCCTGGGCATTTTGCTTTCACCTCATATATTTATTGATGTTGAGTAGGGCCACATATAAAATGTCCATTGTCAGTCCAGCTATAACGATACACGTGGTATCGGTCCATCTGTTGAACTCACTGAACCCCAGGAAGCTTATTTCTAGCTGCAACTACGCCGCAGACATATTCAGGGTCCACATTCGATTTGGGGGCTTCCTTTTTCTTTTTTTTTTTTTTGTTTTTCAGCAAAGAAACAAAAGTTAAATATGGATAAATTTACTATAGTAAATCTACGTCTACCTTACCATACCTTTTCTTTGAGTTTAAAAATTAACAGAAATTACTCTAATCGCTTTGATGATACTTTAGTTTGCATTATTTCTTGAGAATCGAAACAAGCAAACATGTGAAAGTATTTTTCTCGAAATAGAAAACACAGCTGCTTAATTGCCTAAAGATGCACGCGATTAATCAGGGTCTCCCCGCTATTTCGTCCATTGTGATCGCTGTATGTCTATGAATTGAGCCCATGGATGATGTTCGTCTCCAACTGTATGCTCTTCTAGCAAGTCGGATCTAACTTCAGGCGCCTCAACTTCTTCTTGAGAAAGTAAGACGTTATCAACGGCTGGATGTGTATGCAGCGGCGCGTGTTTTGTAACGACTTCGTGAGTATACACAGATCCGATCTATCAGTGTTGTATCCATTTGTTGTTTTCGGTTAAATGCAATTTAGTTTCCGTTTCATTAGTTCAGTTTTTGTATACTTAAAAGGATGGACGAAGCGGAATACTTTGATACGTACAGCTATAGAGTCTGATCGAAAGGAGTTTTAAAAAACACAGAAAAACCACAGCAAGGCATTGAAGGTGTATGCTGGAAGGGTCACCATCGCCGATGCCCAATTCAAGAAATTTAATCGTTCTAAGAACGCTTTAATCCAACCAGAATGGTTGGATTCGATATCTGCCTGTTACATGATGCTTGAGAACCTGAAAAGATGCAGGAAGTGAATCCGTTCTTGTGTCAAAAGGCTACCTGTGTCAGGCTTTAGTTAGGCGAAGACAAGGATGATTTTGGTGTTTGCCTCTTCTCCTTCTTCAATGAATCACTCCGAGCGCAAGCCCTCCCTGTCCCAATCTCCCACCATTAATGCGCCCCCTGACCTTCATATATCAAACCACAAGCAGTGGCCTAAATGGAGACAACCTACTACTGGAGCTGATCCTGATTTGACGCAATATCGTGCGCAAGCAGCGCTGACCCACGCACATACCAAGAAAAAAGAGCCAGAAGAGAGAAGAGGCGAAGAGAAGTACGTCAGTCATTATTCACGAGTGCTCGCACGACCGATCACCTCATCACACATTAATTGAACATGCTCTTTGCAATTTATGCGGGAGCATGATTCGTAACAACTCATCTGTTAGCACGAATGAGTGTAACATAACATATACAAGCAGCCCAAACTAACATATATATATATATATATACAAAGAAGTGGCAAGCAATGCGTGCAGTGAAAAAAGAAAGAGAAAAAAAAGGGGCCCAGGATAGAAGCCGCACTCTCAGCACGTGACACGGCAGAAGCAGAATCGATTTCCCCGATAAGAATTCTTTTTCCGTGACGGATTTCCTGTTTCGTTTCGTGCTGCAGCTGATCTGTACGTTTTTGGCGTTGGCTGCTGCTCCTCGTTTCTGTGTGTGTGTTTTGGACTTGACCTGCTTCGTATATATATATATATATATATGTTTGGCTTCTTTAGTGTTGTATATATATAGCGATGGGTCCAGCTTAGATACAGTCTTGATCAGAGTATGCTGTCCGAAGCACTTGTCGAGGACTCTACCCCTCCTAATTACAGCAGCTTGTTCGGAGATTCGGGCTTATCTGAGGAGTGCCCCGATTACTCGCCTTCGATAAGACACTTGTCCATAAGTTTCTTCGGTAGGGAAAACGAATATGACGAACCCACATTTGTTCCTGCATTGGTTGAAATAAATTCAACTCAGGTCAACGTCTACAATATAGCTCCGGAGTACGAGAAATATGCCACTTTCTACTTCAACAAGCTGATACCGCAGTTCATTGATCCTCAGCTGAACATCAAGTCTCAAATCAAGTGTAAGCGCTCAATACGGCATATCACACCGCAAGAGAAGAAGAAGAAGAAGAAGGAGCAAAAAGAGAAGAAAATGATCAAGTTGAATGGACTCTTCAAAAAGTTGTCTTTAGATCAATCGAAGAGGCCAACAGAAGACAGATCGCACCACCTGACTTACCATGAGATTCAGTCCGAAGATTGTTCCCTGGTGCATGAGCTACTAATTTCCAAACCTAACCTATACAGGATCACATCCACACTTGAGAACGATGACGACCATAATTTGAAGCAAAAGTTTGAGAGAGTAAAGGGCCCTCGGTTACTTTTCTCCACTTCGTTGCAAGAGTTAATTAGATTTGGCAACGCGTCGGATTATCACGATCGCCCTTTCACTTTGCGCCTCCTTTTCCCACAGTTAGAGGATCAGTTTTTAATAACATGCTACAATTCGAAGGCGTTTGCCGAACTGTACTTCAAGCTGAACATCGCTAGAGAGCTTTCGTTCGACATTGAAGACCGTGTCCCGTATCCTGTGGATAACTGTTCGCCTCGAAGATGCTATGGACGCCGTAGAATTCTCAGAGACTCTCTCTACTCGGGGAGAATTAGATCAGGCACCGTTGGCTCCTTTGATAGTAGCTTAGGTGTCTTTGATGACAACGAGATGATGTATCTCGAGGGTGATGAAGACGAAGCAGTTGATGATAACTTTGTCGAAAATGAAAATTCAAACGAGGATGAAACTTTACCCGATGAGGCTAACCCATTGCAGCCCGTCAAAATGGTTCGTTCCATCGCGTCTGATAGCATTTCCAGAGATTCTACAGAATCGTCCATTTTCACTACTGGTTTACAACCATTAAATTCATCGAGTTCCATTGAAGAAGAAGATGTGAATTCGGAATTTAGAGTGTCTAGAAATGATGCTGATTATTTGCTCAGTAAAGTCGGATTTGATGAGTTTCCATCCGACAGGGTCAAAAAAGTTTCCGCTTATAAAGAGCTGATTTATACTTTGAAATGCATCAAGCCTTTCAAACTGAAGCATGTTAAAGCTATCCGTAGCGATGGTTAACGTGATGTTTTCTTGTACTGTTTTTGTTTATTTTATTTTATTTTTTGCTTTAGGCTTTTATTCGTCATGGTGTTTTAGATTCTGGCTTATGCCTCTTTTATCTTTTCTACTTTCTTTTTATTTCGTCATTTAATGTATTTACTTACAAAAATCGTTCCATATTCAATCAATAGCCCCTCCTCTATTCTCTGATACACAAAGATACATCTCGTAGTTCCTACATAGCAAATCTAAATCTATACTGCTATCAAACTTGACCAAGCTTTGATAGGTCTCCCACATTAATGACGAGTGGAAATCTGCCGAATCAGCAAATAGTTGATCTAAGCTGTAATCGCTTTCAATTAAAAGATTATCACAACCAAATTTGACCGTCCTCAAATCCGCCAACGATTTCTCCAATTGGTTGCTGTAGTTCGTCAA
Source organism: Ogataea paraovalis (assembly GCA_030565405.1). Taxonomy (NCBI): domain Eukaryota; kingdom Fungi; phylum Ascomycota; class Pichiomycetes; order Pichiales; family Pichiaceae; genus Ogataea; species Ogataea paraovalis. The sequence continues at coordinate 9,508 of JAJMBU010000127.1, forward strand.
ACTTAGTACTTTACTAATACTGATCTTCAACAAGGGAAATCTCTTCATCCACAGTTTTAGGTTGTCAACGGATCCACTGTAAGAGTGTAAAACAATTCCAATGCCATCATGGTACGCGTCTTTTGCCAAATTTCTGAAATTTAAGTCGTACTCACTTTTCATAACATCAAATAACCTACCATGGCAACCAACGCAATGTAAACTGATAGGTCTCTTCATTTCCAACGACAATTTGATGAACTGTTTCAATATATCTATTTGATGGTCCATGTTGACACGGCATGGTGATAATCCCTCTGTGGCATCATTTGAATTTCCTGGATATCCACACCAAGGAACTTTGAAAACTTTATCTAGACCGATCTCTCCAACACCCGACTTTATCGAATCTTCGTTCGATTCGGATATGTACAATTTCAATAGTTGTATATGATCGGGTAAATATATTGGAGCTGGAAGCACGTTCAACAATTTCGTAGGTGGGGAAGGTTTTAATATCGAATTGTAGTGTTGAAATTTTATCTCATCATTGGGAAGAGAGTCATCGTACTCAACGGTGGTAAATAGATGCGAGAACCATGGATGGACACCGTAGTTTGGGTTTATTATCCCTTTTAATTCCAACGACAGCTGATGCAAGTACTGACAATCAGTTGCATTGGTGGACATGACGTTGAATATTGGACCACCACCGGTACCTGACTTTGGCTCGTTACTCAACTTCGATCCAATTCGGGAAATTAAGACGGGCACATCATTTTGAGATACCGTTGGTGAAAGATGGCAATGTGCATCAAATAGATATGAGTTCGATGTGGGCAACTTGTAACTCACCATTTGAAGTAGGTGTATAGCAAGATAATAAGTCAAGCAAGTCTACATTTAGAAGGAAATACTTTCATCGTTAGTTTGCTTTATCTGTAAGGGGAATGGGTGGGTGTGCGTGCGCGCGAGCGCGCGAGCGCGCAAAGGAATCCGAGATCCAATTATCTTGATTATAGCATCCATATACGCTCTTTGATCTTGTCACTTTTGTATCTCTTGTCATGCCTGCTGGTATCTTCAACATTTTGGAATTTTCTCTTGGGAGGAGCCATTAGAATAGGCCCGTTGTTGATTGACAATGGAGTTTTTCCCACGTTGCTTGACGCGTTCAGATTCCGGTCTTGATACCTATCCAACTCCATCTTGATCTTCAAAAAATCCATTTCCCTATCTACATCCACCCTATCTTCATTAATAACATGACTCTCTATCATAAGATCATCGTAATCTTTAAATCTGTTCAATTGACGCAACTTGTTGGCCTGTCGGCAATGGATTAAAGTGCCTCTGAATTGACTAAAATATCTCATTTGTGCATTATAGTTTTCCTGGTCTTGCAAGTCACACTTGTCTTTTACCCATTGGCCTTTGAATTTCAAACATGGCTCCTCCGCTTCAACTTTTTCAATCTCCTCCTCATAGGAGTTTGTCCAATAATTTACCGTTTGGACTGGCTCACCTTCACAATAGATTCCAGAGTACCGTTGCTTCCTTTCAGTGTCAAAAATAAATCGACGGCGAGGGTCTCGACATAGCATACCGTAGTACCTCTTCATGCTGAATCCCTGGTTCCATGTGATTTCAGATTCTGTCAAGCCATAAACTTCCATTACATTTTTATTAAACATTTGTATGAAGTTGTACGTTTCAATGTATGACGAATGCCGACTGTGAATGAAACGGAGACTCTTCGGTAGCAAGAACTGATTGTGCAGTATGTATTCACTTGTAAGGTATTCAGGCTTTGCATTGCTGTCGGCAAAATATGGGAAAGTTAGCTTATAAATGTTGGAGCCACCAGTTTGAACCAGTTTACTGCGATCTATCAACTCCACATCTTTGAATCCATGTATGTACTCAAATTCGGCTTCTGTTATATCAATTACATGTTTAACAGTAACAAAATTTTGATAATCATCAATGCAGCGCTCATTAAACCTCCCGATATAAAACTTAAACTTTCTATCTTTCACGCATCTTTTTCTCCCTTGCCCTAGATATTTACAAAACTTCTTCATATTTAAAATTGGGTTAATCATCAATTCGTCTTCATCTTTAACTTTCAATAGGTATTCAAATCTTCTTCGTAAAAGATCGTCAAATTCAATACAATCAAATCCAAACATTAAACCAATTTGATACCAAACATCTTCGAATCCACAGACAACATCCGTCAACTTGAATTTTGTACCATCTGGATACTTCTCGATGTTCCTCAACAGTCGATGTATCGATTTAGTGTTGCCCATTATCTCAATGTTTTCCCATCTATATACAAACGTAGTATCCAAATATATACAATCGAAACATTTCCCCTTGCCATTGGGTATGAAGTATTCTTGCAACTTTGGATTCAACTTCAATACCGAGTTGACGGAGTCCTCACAACGTATATCCGCTGTATATAAAACCGATTTTCCTTCCGATTCTAAAAGAATCATACACGATCCAATACAATGATAGTTTGGAATCAGCGTGAACTCTATAAACTTCCCATCTGCGGTGGGTAGACGGTGTGTCTCATTGACGGTATAAGGCTTGATTTTGTCGCTGTTCTTAGATAAAAATGAACACTGAACTAGTAACTTAGTAGCCTCGGTTGCAATAATGATGTCTCCTGCTCTGAAATCTGCGTTGGAAAACCCTGTCAAGTGGTCAGAATGACAGTGTGAAATAAAATAGAAGCAACAACTATCATCGTTTTTGTTGGCACCACCTGAACCACTAACAAAATTGTCAATCCTAACCTGAGAAAACAGACGAACGTGGCCACTAAAAGTACACCCAGTTTCAACCTTCACCATCTTCGATTTCCATTTAATTAGTTGCCAAGTGGGTTCTTTTCAGTTGTTCAACTTACTAAAACCGTGCTTCTCTTTTGTTTACCAACACAAACGGGACGCGACAAATGCACGACGCGTCGACGACCGTGTCTTTTTCTTCAAGGTCTATTTATTTTCGATATAGTTGCATTTAAGCATGCAAAAAAAAAAACGGGAAGGTATAAAAATCTCGAGTGGAAATATCTAGCAATTATAACATGGAGACAGAAGGACTATAGAATATAACAAAGTAATGGAAAATAAAGTAAATCAAACAAATTAAAATGGGGAAAAAAGCACACATAAAATAGAATAAAGTGAAATCATTTAACAAACTTTTCTTCAGCATGCTTCAAATAATCACCGAATCTTTCAATATATTTTTCAGCTCTAGCCTTCGAATCATAAACCTTTTCATTACAAATCAATTCAACGTCTAGGGTAGTTAAAACTTCGCCTGAAGATTTTTCTTCATATGGTTCGAAATCAAAGTCGTCTATTATACCTTCTGAAGCCTCCGCTAAGGTGCCAACGTTAATCGAAACAGTGAATCTTTCAGCATTTCTTGGGGGAGCAATCAACTCTTCAAAGACAGGATCAATCAAATCTGATGGTTGATATAATGGGGAACCGTAGGAGTAAACTTCTGCAGCCTTAGATGCTTTGGAAATCAATTTAGAGAGCGTTGCCTCAGGGATTGAACTAGATAGTACAAACTGATGGGTAACCTTAACAGGTTCTTTCTTTGGCTTCTCTTCCTTCTTGGGAGGTTCTTTAGCTGCAGCCGCATCAGCACCAGCTTCTTTCTTTGGTCTCAATTCGATGTTTGACAGGTCCAAATGTTCTTTGGATTTAATATATGCCGCAATTTTACTGTTGGATTCGGATGGAATTTGTCCCAAATATGCAAGGACATCACCTTTCAATATTCTACCCTTTGGACCTGTTGCCAAAATTTTAGATAGTGCATCTTCTCTAGAAATATTGTTTGTCTCCAATAGTATTTCAACGGATGGGAAGAAGGTTTGTGAAGGATTGGCCTCACCTGCACCAGCAGATGGTGTTGTCTCTTCTGATTTAGCGGGCTTACTCTCTGGTACTTTTTCAGGAGCTGGAGTAGATGCAGCAGTGGCAGCAGCAGCAGCAGCCTTCGGAGGTGCTTCAGCAACTGGAATTTCTAATTCTGCAATGTTGTCACCAGGTTCGGCTAAGTAGGCGATTGGAGTTCCAACTTTAATTTCTTTATCTCCATCGTGCTTTAAAATCTTGGCCATGATACCATCATCCTGTGCTTCCACTGAAATTGTGGCTTTATCAGTCTCAACTTCCAACAATTCGTCACCGGATGAAAAAGTATCACCTTCTTTGACTTTCCAAGAGACGATACCACCTTCCTCCATGGTTGGGGACATCGCTGGCATACCAAATGGGGTAAGAGCATTTCTGATACAAGAGACATGGAATGCTATATTAATATTTCAGTTGAAAAGTGTTAGTATATATAACCTTATACGTGCATCATGATGCTGTGCATTCGTTTGGTGTTCTGTGCCCGAGACGCTCCTAGAATTTTATTCTACTTACCTCTCTTAGCAGTCGAAGAGACTCTTAACACCGGCTTAACAGAGCTGGATAACCCTCTCAACATAATATAATAACTGTAAGGTTGTATTTGGATTCAAAAAATACGGCTCAGGGCAGACCAAGGTCAATTAACCATCCAATTGTTCAGCCAACCACCTGACCGCTGTTACTCCACTTGAGCCAGAAATTTATAAATCAGATATCAGCCATGTATGTGATCGATATGGAACAGTTTCCACCACCGGTTCTCGAAGTCCAGTGCAAGGATTAATCGCACTACCGGGTTTTCGGTGCCCGTCGTAAAATATTGAGTCTATCGACGTGGAGAAGCGACGACGTTCATAAACTGCGACGATCGACTCGTATTTGGGGAAGAAAAAAATTTTATTTTAATGTTCTATATTTATTTTTCAACAAGGTTTCATATAGATATACTTGATCAGAAGAACATTTGTATACATAAACAGATATTCTGGATCTTTAACATCTTGCAAACATGGGTAAAAGAAGTGTTAAGAGATCGACGGAATTGCGCCGCAACAAGAGAAGGAAGGAGGAGGATTCCAAGTTAGTTGATGGGCTTTTCAACAAATATACCACAGAAGAGGGAGATGATTTGATGGATGATTATGAATCAGCAGAGGAAGGTGAAGAACAACAACAAAACCAACAACAACCTCCACATGATGATGATGAAGAAGAAGAAGCAGATTATGAATTGAAACCTAGAACGTTTCAGCAATCGGAGAAAGACTTGGTGGAAGGTTTACCAATCAGAAAAAACGGTATGATCCAGAGAGTTGTTATAGAGAGAGAAACCAGGGAAGCACCGGAAGATCTAGCATCCTCTTCTGATTCAGAATCAGAGGATGATGAACAGCAACAACAAGACAAAGACAAGCTACATAGTGAATTTGATGATGAGCTCGATAAGGAATATAAGGATCTGACCCCTACTCAAAGGTTAGTCAAGACCAAAGAAGATATTGCTACTTTGGCCGAAGGTTTGATTGAAGATCCCGAAGAAAACATCATTATGATTGTTAGACTTCGGAAAATGGCCGGCTCAAGAAATCCAAACACTGCTAAATTGGCACTACTTGCATTAGTTCCCGTTTTCAAGAGCATTTCACCAGCTTATAGAATTAGAGCGTTGACCGATGCCGAAAAAAGAGAAAAAGTTTCCAAAGATGTTCAAAAATTGAGATTTTTCGAAGAAAACTTAATCTTAAATTATAGACATTATGTGAATTTGCTATCGACAAAATCCAAAGTTTTTGCAAACACTGCAAAAGTGTCTGAGTTCGATGTTCAACTTGGAATATTGGCTACCAATGCAGCATGTGAATTGGCCACTTCGTTGAGATTTTTCAACTACAGATCTGAATTGTTCCAGATTTTAGTGAGAAGAATAATGAGAAAACCAAGTAACGAAGCTGAGTATAAACTGTTTGAAAAATGTGTCAAGGCTTTGGAAGAGCTATTGATTGATGATTATAGTCATGGTGATCTATCGTTAGAGGTGATAAGACTCTTGAAAAAATCGTTGAAGAATCGTGAATTCAAGGTTGATGAGAGTACCATCAATATTTTATTGTCGTTGGAAGTTTTAAATGATTATGATCCAAACGCTATAGAAGACCAAAAAGAGCAAAACAAATTGAGAAAAAAGGATAGAGTTCACTTGAGTAAGAAAGAGAAAAAACAGAGAAAAGAAAAGAAATTGATCGATGAAGAAATGAGAAAAGCTGAACATGCTATAACGGCCGAGGAAAGAGAAAGAAACCAAGCACAGATTTTGAAATTGTTATTAACTTTATACCTTGAAGTGTTGAGAGCCAAGCCTGAGCAATTGATGGCTCCAGTTTTGGAGGGACTCGCTAAGTTTGGACGTCAAGTGAACATCGATCTAATGGGTGATTTTTTACAAGTTTTACGTGAGGTGAGTGAAGATCTATTAGATGTGTCGAAGAACGAAACAAACTTGTCTAATAACCACCTAAGGCAGATCTTACTATGTATCGTGACTTCGTTCTCTTTGATTGCAAACCTACCTTCTAAGAAAGTGTCGATGGATTTGAACAGATTCGTCGAATACTTGTATTCTATCCTTCCGATCCTATCACAGGACGTGGACCTTGAATTTTCTCATAAGTCACTCCGGTTGATAGATCCATTTGCATCGAATACCATGAACTTCAAGCCAAATGTCAACATCTCAACTAAATCCGAGTTGCTCTTGAGGTCGATGGATTCCATTTTCTTCAACTCAAGATCCGGTTCGAAAAAGAGAGCTTTGGGTTTCACCAAGAGATTGTATTTGAATTTATTACAATTCCCTGAAAAGACATCTATTGCCACTTTGAAGTTTTTAGATAAGTTGCAAGGTCGGTACGAGGAAACCAAAGGGTTGTATACTACCGAGGATAGAATCCAGAATGGCGTCTACCATGCTGAGGTTGACGAAGTGGAGAGAGCCAACCCTGACGTGGCTGTCCTTTGGGAGAACGTTCTATTGGAAAAACATTACTGTCCTACCGTTTCAATGGGTGCTAAATCGTTGATGAACAAAGCAAAATGAATACACGCATGGATTTTGGAATCACTAATATATATTATTTTTGCCAGAGGTAGTACCAAACTCATTTTTGTTCTTTTCTAAAAAAAAAGTGAGACCCCCTTTTTCTTCTATATTCATCTCGTTTTTTTAATCTAATATTAATTGCGTTTGTTTTCTCGCATTCTGAAGTCTCGTCTGATATCTTTTTTTTTCATCAAAATTTGTATGGCAATGTATCTTAAATTATCAAAATGTAACAACAGTAGTAACCTCACCACCTTCTCTGATGCTGATAATGGTGCAAAGGATCCTCATTCGACATTCCAAACTGGGTTACATTGTGTGCTATTATTAGTTGAGTTCCAAAAGACAAGCTTCTGTTGGCTTATCAACCATTGGGTCAGATGTATTTTTCAGATTGTTTATGTTCTATATGGAATGAAGTTCAGCAATATTGATACTCAAGACTTAGGTAAAAACTTATATCAGAGAATCAACGGTACGATACTTTATATTTTTACTCATAGTAATCTAGTTCAGATAGTAGTCAGTGCTTCCTTAAAAGAAAAAAGGCGTAAATCAACAACAACTAAACTAAAAAAAAAATACAGAAAAAATAGAAAAAAAAAATCTTATAAAACTCTATATATAAAATAAACCGGTTCAAAATCAAGCAGATCAAAAAGAAAAGAAATTGAAACTCATAAAGATTTGAAAGGAGAACAAAATCATCAAAAATTCATTCATAAAAAATGGCTCTGCAATAAAAAAAAGGTAAAGTGAAAAACAAAAACAAAAACAAAAGGCATTGAAAATGTATGACATGTATGGAAAAAACCAAAAAGCGATAAATCAGTTCACACATATGATGTCTGAGGAACGCTGAAAACTGCAACTTTTTCTCTGTTCTTCTTCAAAGAGTCAACGCCGGTTAATTTCCTTATCGAACTAGTGAAATCAACTTCTCCCGGATCATTATCCTCAGAACCAACGGCAATATCGTCATCAAACAGAAACTCCATGTCGTCGGGCTGATCTAAGTCAAACCAGTTGATTGTGGAAATATTCGGTGGATGTAAGTTGCTTGGATGATGACTGACGTGATTATTGAACCAGTTCGTCTTGACCGTTGGAACCGATGTAGACACACTAGGAGTCACGATTCTGACTTGCTTCAATGGAGGGTTCAGATTCTGAGTTTGAGAATTTGGATTGGCTGCCATAGACATGGTGATCGATTTCTTTAAAATACCAGTTCCTGAAGCCTGTAACACTGCTGAATGTGAATTTCTTCTATGGTGTGGTGGGACGTACTTATCATAAGTGTGTGCCGTGATATTCGACCCAATCGATGATAAATTGTTTGAGAACGTAGTCGTGATGGAGGTATCCCTAGAATTTAGTGCATGACTATTCACATTTGAATTCTTGATAGCAACAATTGCAGGATCAGTAAAAGTGGAACTGTATGGCTTATGATCCAAAACAGTGTCAGCAAACTGTTGGCTCAAAGCGCTAACAGAAGAATCCAAAAGTGAGGGATAAGTACTATGGATTCCATCCTCCTTTTTGGATTTTTCGAAGTTTAACAATGACTTTTCAGTTTTCTTTGAAAACTCGTTCTGTGAGCGGTGAACATTACTGAAATCCTCCATTTCAAACATATTATCATCGTCACGATTCTGATGGGTGTAATCATCCTCAGATTCCACGATATTATCGTTCTCAATCTCTGATTTAGGTGAGTGTCTTAGATTTGGTGGAATATACTTACCTGGCGTACCAATGGCACCACGAACTTTGCCACTTCCAGAATGGTGATCCAAACTATGAGGGCCATGGCTGGTGATAGAGGATCCGAATAAGTGGGTTTGGTTCCTTGACGATGAGCTCTTCTTCGACTTGTAACTTCCCTTCTTGAAACTATTTCTGGACTTGTAATTATCCTTATAATTAGTCGAAAAGTTATTACCATGATGATTATTAACATTTCTATGCTGCTTTCTCTTCTTCCATGGACGACCTCTTTGGTAAGGAACATGATGGTACTGTCTAGCTTCATGGTTCTCATTGTGCTCATTGGATTCACGATTCTTGTTAACTTTATCCATATAATGGTTGAATACAGATTTTGGAGTGAAGAAATCGGCTCTCTTGAAAGGCTCTTCAGAGCTATATGCATGTCCACTGCTATGGTTGCGGTGATAGTTGTTACCACTGTTGATATTGTAGTGACGTCTATTGACTCTACCATTTGATGAACGTTGCTTGTAATTGTTTTGAACATTAGGAATTTTCAATGGCTTACGTTGGCCCCTTCCTCTTGGTTTTGATGATGAGATAATCTTTGAGACGATAATTTCCGGGACAGTATCATTGGCCTCTTCAACTAGGGCTTCGATCTTGTTGTCCTTGTTGGATATATCAGTAAGAGAATCATGATTCTTCAGAGAGTCTTCTTCCAAAACTTCTTGGATAACGCCGGACTCTTCTTCTTCCAAATCGTAATCACAAGTCAAGTGCTCGATCTTCAACAAATTGTCCTTCATCAATTCCATATCTCTGTTGCTTGGATCAATGGTTAAACTGTATCTCAAAACGGCAAACAAATCATAGCTCATAGTTGGGAAAGTATCAAATAGTGATTCTCTATTAGCAGCAAAATGCAAAAATAGCTTATCCTTAGAGCTAGCAGAGTTGAATGGGTTTTTGCCAAAAGCAATATTCAACAAGCAAATACCCATGGACCACAAGTCAACTTTGTCGGCACGATATGTATCAATACCTTTATGCTCTAGCAACTCAGGTGCCATATAACGTTCACTACCAACATCAAAATCTGTACAGAAAACTTCATCAGTAGCAAGACCAAAATCAGTAAGCTTTATTGACCAATCCTCACTAATCAATATATTTTCTGGCTTGATATCACGATGATAAATACCCAAACTATGACAATATTCAACAGCACTTAGCAATTGCATGAACACATCAACCACGTCACGAGTAGAAACTGGCGCTATACCCATCTGAATAGCATCATGTAAATCACCCCTAGAAGCATACTCCATGACGATGTAGGTATCGAACGAATCATATAGTTCACTAATATTTGGGTGACCTGAAACTCTCTTCAACATATTAATCTCCTGTTGGGTCTCCTTCAAAACTAGCGATTTACTGATGGTTCTGTCATCATCTTCTTTGGTATGTTCAGGATTGTTATTAAGAGAATCTTTTTTCTTGTTAGAACCATCGAATTCTTTGTGGCTCATTTGGCTATCATAACCGAAATCACTCAATAAGGAGGTGTTGTACTTTAAGGCAACCAATCTATCGCGTTCGATATCTTTTGCCAACGAGACAACACCAAAAGATCCTTCACTGATATTCGAAATCTTTGTGTAACGGTTGTTCAACAATCCGCCTTTGCAATAATTCTTATAATCTAATGACATAGCTATTTGATCGATTGTAATTTGTATATGGGAACGGTGGGTGATAAAAATTGATGGCAGATATTTTGAAATGAGTGCCTGTTGAAGCGGTAGTAAATAAATAAATCAAATGTAATCGAAACAAAATAAAACAGCTTCCTTTAATGCAATAAGAAGCGTGATACCTTATAACTGGAAAAAACAAATGTGGTGTTGAAAATGATAATGAAATAAAGAAATAAACCTGTGTTCTGAAAATAAGCAAGAAAGAAGGAAATATCCTACAATCTTGAGCTAGAATAATAAATAAATCAAATGATGTTGCTTTCTTGAGAAACTGAAAACTAAAAAAACCGGGAAAACTATAGCTGATGCAAATAATTATGAGGATAAAAAAATATTAAATCATACAATTGTTATGATAAATGTGATGCAAGAAAATAAAATATGTAGCGTGGATAAAGTGAATAGAACTGAACGTTATCAGAATGATATTGATGTAATTAGTGAGCCAGACTTATACTGAGAGCTGTCGTTTAATGAGTCAGACAATTCCTTAGTAGAATGATATTAGAATGTTCAAGGGAATTGAAGGATTCGTAACGTTGAACTTCTCTAAACCAATCACCTGGTATATCACTTTGGCTTTCTGTAGTAATAGTTAAAGAAGATACAGCTGTAAATCTCGAAACACAACTGAACAAATCCAAAAACAAAAGGGGTTCCTATATTTGTTTGTTTTCTTTTTCTGAGAGAATTGATTTTTTTCTTGTTTAGGTGCCTTTTTTTTCCTGTGTATATAAGACCGATGAGTAAAGAGATTCCGTCTAACAATACACAAACAACTGGAATATGTCTATTTCTAATCTATAGTGTGGATCACACCAGCTAGCACAGCTGTTGGGTGTTTAAGGAGAGGGAGCAGAGAGTCTTTGAAGAAGAGCTAGCTAAACCTAGAACACTAAGTAAGCTTCCAAGAAGAATAAATGGCTGACGTTGTGTGATCACTGACTGACTGGCTGGCTGAGGGGGGACTGCGTATTTGAAGAGAGTCGAAAGGTAGAGAATAGGAGAGGAACAAGATAAATGGATGTGGATAGATGGATATATAGATCTAAATGCACTTTTCTCCTAGTTAAAACAAAGGGCGGCAACGTACTACTTCTAGAAATTACACCACCCACTCACTCCCTCACCGTGCGTGCCCCAACCAACCAACCCAGCAACCAACCCAGCAAATTAACCGGCCGGCCAGCAGTGCACAGCACAGCACATGCGGTCACACTCGCGCGCTGGAAGGTGCTAGATTGATTACGTCATGCGTGTTTTGCTGGTTTTGGTCACGTGTTAGGCGGTTGCTTCCCCGTGTTTCGCCTTTTTCGGCACTGTGGGGGTGGTGCCTGATTGGCGGTACGCTGGTTTACTTAGTACTCTGGACACTGGCTCTGGCTCGGGTTCCGAAAGGGTGCACATTGGCAAAGCAGCTGAATGGTCAGTATCAAGGGGCGGATTGTAATTTAGTATTAAGCTATATATATATATATATATATATTGATCTCAAGCGACGTTGGTATGAAAATAGAAGATGGAAGAGAGAAAACACGAATGACTAAGTACCCTATTTAGATAAACCTTCTGCTAAAGCTTCCTTCGAGTTAGCTGAGGTCTTGTGAGTAACAACAGGTTTCGCATCGTCAGTTTCACAGGCGGCAGCAACATTAGACTCGTTAAGTTTGTCGGGTTCGACAACTGGTCTCGTAAATGTAGTTGGATCTTGAACACCCAAATCTTCGTCTTCTTCACTGTATGCTCCTGAATCTTCATCATAAAGGCTATCCAAGTCAAGATGCTGTAACGATGGATTCATCAACTTCTGTTTACCTCTAACCTTGACGTTTTTAGTAATCTTACCACCTCCATCTATCACTGAATGCACTCTATCTTTAACTAGTATACTTTTCGGGATTTTCACCTTTTTTGCAGACAATGGATTCTTATCGTTCAAACCATTAACATTTTTTTGTGGCGTTTGTGGAGGAGCCGAAGCACTAGCTGATGGGAATCCCTTAGTTGACTGTGGATTAAAAGCATAAGTTGGTGATTCTTGGAATGCAACTGCAGATGTTGGTGCAAGGAATGGAACCATGGGGTAATCTGGATAATACGGCGAAGGACCTACTAACCCATAAGGATAGTACCCTGAAGATAATGGAACCCTCTGTAGATATGGGTTCATTGGAAGATGATATGCATCTAAATCTAACCCATCTATCATCGGGGTAAAACCACTGGGGTAGTTCGGTACACTCAACAGAACTTGTGGAGCAGAATCATCAGTTGTCTCACCATCGATATTCTCATTTGATTCCAATTTCAGGGGCTTGTTCTTGGTACACTCAGTTACAAGATTGTTCGACTTGAGTAACGTTGTTGGAGATGGGGCACGAGAGGAATTTTTATTGACAGCTTGATGCATAGATTGAGCAAAAGTAGCGCTTGATGGAGTCACCATTCTGAGATTTGACACTGCATTTAGAGATCCTGGAGTCATGCGTAAGCTTCTTGGAGTGATAACCTGTGGATGATAGTATTGCCGCTGCTGCTGCTGTTGTTGTTGTTGCGCAAACATATGAGGAACAACTGGAGTGGCTTGGTCTAATAAGTAGTCATTAGCAAACAGGGGTATTCCCGGAGAAACCATGTACATCGATGAATCCATATAAAGCGACGGATGTTGGCCATAGGTGATATAATTTTCAGGACCACCTTCAACATACCCATACTCATCAGTCGCAGCAGCTTCGATCGGTTGTAAATAATCAAGTGGGAAATCGTTGTCGTCAGTTCCATCCGCATTTTCTCTATTTGTGGACACAGGTTTTTCAACGATTTCTTGAGTGTCAAAAGTGCTGAAATCTGTATCATAAATATAATCTTTTTTAGTTTCGGAAACTTTCTCCGAATGCATAGCTATTTGTTCAGCTAATGGTTGGTTCAAGTTAAGCTTGAATGATAATGATGGTTCTCTAACGGCTTTTGTGGTTGCTGGTTGATGTGCCATTTCCTTTTTAAGATCCCGTTCTAAAGCATCTGCAAGTAGTCTATCATGGGGGACACTGAACCAAAAGAAAACTTTTTGCTTCTTTTGTGTTCTTATGCATTGATTCTTATGTAAAAACTTCAAAAACTGTGACCTTGGCTCTTCTAAGATAGCATCAGCTCCACATTTTAAAGCTCTCAAATCACTGAATATACCTTCTTCAAATTTTTTTCTATCGATGATCTGTCTTCCAAAATGAAGAATTTTGTATGCAACACAGCGGACAATATCTGTACCCGTGATGAAATATAAATCATTCCAATAAACACAAGAGACAAAACCTTCTTCTTTGTTCAAGAAGTAACGTCTGATTACTTGGTTCTCGTGCCAGTTGACCGGTGATGTAGCTAGGAAAAATTTCAAATCTTCTATTAATCGTAACGAATCGTTCACGTTTTCGTGTTCTTCTTCTTGACTGAGTGTGGATTTCTTGGCTACCTGTGTTGATGTAAGATCTTGATCAAATCCAGGAGGATGCTCTGCTGTTTGTTTGTTGTTCACAGTAGCCATGATTCAGTTCTATAGTTGTATTCAACTCTCCCTTTGTATCTTGTTAATTAACCTCAAATGAACGGTAGGAGAGCAAACTTTGTTCTTTGCTTTTCTTGTTTCTTTCTAAGAAGCCAAATTCAAGGAGCTTCCTTTTGTTGTCTTCAAAGCTCAAGTGGTTATCTTCCCGTTTCTGACTTTTAGTTTTGTTTTATCGCTCTGTAAAGTAATAGTTGAGCCAAAATACAAATTAGAGAAACCTGGAGAATTATAGATAAAAACGAATGCGGCAGCCAGCGTTTGTAGCTCTGGGATTGAAAAAGCAGAAGTAGTGGCTGGTATTGGAGCAGGTGCAGTTGCAGGTGCAGTTGCAAGTGCAGGTTGCAGGTCACAGGTAGAGATGGAAGTGCAGGTGTAGGGCCTGGAAATTCTTTGAAATGGATAAGGTGAGCCTAATGAAATTACCGATGATGTAAATAGGTTCCTTGGTTTTGACCTCGTTGAATTCAAAAAATCAAAAAGTGGAAGCCAAAATTGATCTTGATAGAAAGCTGGTTTTTAACCTAATGCAAGAAATGATGTACTCAGTCAAAAGCGGTAACTGTGGGTGAGCTGCACAAAGACCTTTTTTTCTGTGGAGGGCCGCTTTTTCTTCGGCACTTCAGCCTCGATGTTGATTTGATCAATTAGGGAAGCCTTGTGGCTGGAGTCTAAAGTAACAAAATAAGAGTAATTCCAAAGACGAGTTGTGGTTCTCTAAAATGACTCCTATAACGATATGCCCTTAATCAAAAAGTTTGATAGATGGATTAATAATAATGGACTTGAATGAAATGATTGACTGGTGCTCGATTTTTTCCCACGTTGTTCTAGAAGTATGTCTTCTGGTTATGAGATCGCTTTTTCTAACGTGAGTTTCTATCTCAGTTATCTTGTTTGTTTGGAAGTGTTGTTTTTTGACTAGTTTGTCGTCTGATTTTTATAGACACGAGTGATCTTACGTGGTAGTTTAAACTGATGACTCCTTAACCTTGATAATGCTATAAAGAAGACTAAGAAGAAAAGTATATAGAGTGAGATAAGTTTTGGAAGAAAGATGAAGCTCTAGAGGGTTGTTTCAGGTTTCGAGCACCTCAGTTAAGCAGACGTTTCAAACTTGAGCGGCCACCCAGCGAGCCGTGAACGTCGCGTAAACTGATGTCTCAGATGCTCGCTCTCCACAATTCTGAAACAGGATGTGGCTCGTGCACTGTGGCGTGTGGCTTGTGTTTCCTGGCGTGCAAGAGATGGGCTTCCCAAAACAAAACAAGAAATGATAGGGTAGATGTTGACCAATCAGATCGTTACTTAAATTCTCGTTTTGCGTTAAAATCTGACTCAATCTCTAATGCATCATGTTGCATGCAACTCTTATGCAGGTTGGTTGCCTTATCATGGCCGCGGCTCAGCGCCTAAGTTAGCTGATGTTTGCAAATCGACTATTTTTTCAATCAGATAAGGAAGTTCGCCAGATGCGTAGCAATAAAAAAGAATAAATGATGCAATATACCTGACAATTAGGATGTATCCTTAGGGTTTATAAAACTGTAGACTGGCTGGTATACTTTGTACATGTTCTTTTTCCTTAAACTCCACGGAGCCTAAAAGCAGTGGCACGTGTTGGGGAGTTTAGTGTGACTTCATGTGCACGCGCGCATGGATGTTCAGAAGACGCCGGAATATTCAGTTTCGGCTAGACTTTTGGTGTTGCATGGATGCAGGATGAGAAGCTGCATGGTTTAATTGAAAGTTGCCGGGTTTGTTATTATAGTATAATTACCGAATTACATGAGGCACCTTGCATCTTTCTAACCATTTTTTTATTTGGCCTTTTGAATGGCCGTAGATGAAGAGAAAGAGTGTATATTGTTAAATAAAAGAAAACAATTAAGGTAAACGTTGAAAAGGCTCCTTCGTTATAGAATATCTCTGGACCGATAAGAACTCTGGAAACTTAAGTTCACTAAATTCGTATCCATTTGACTGTTGATTACTTAATTTGGCGATACAGCCACGACCCACGGGTTTGGGTGCAAACGCATATCAAGCCTTCTAGTTTAAACATTCGTGCTGTATCGTAAAGTCTAAAGAGATCTAACAACTACACTTCGATTTTAGATACGGTATTTAAACCGTTAAGCAGAAAGATTATCTATACATTTTTATATAAATTAGTACGAAAAAATTCAATGATATTTTGCAATATTATAATACACTATAATCAAAATTAGAGGGCCAGCAACAAATATCACAAATAGATCTATCACCACCATATAAAGCCGCATCTTCATTTACGATTACGGCCTTTGTTTTTGGCTCTTTTAGTCTCTTTCTCTATTTTGTCAAGTTCATCTTGATCAATGCCTTCAAAATTTCTTTTTCTATCGCTGTGAATTTGGGCTTTATCGTTATCATTGCTTCCGTTATAAATGTTATTATTAGTCTTGTTGTGTCTGCGATCGGTCTTGAAATCTTTGTTCTTGTTACTATTTGTTTTCGTAGTTGAAGCAGTATCCTTAGTGGTTTCTTGAACAGGAGGGAAATATTCCGACTCTAAATCCTTAATTAGTCTCTTCCAATCACCATAACGTCTACTGTAAGTTTCCATCGACCAGTTTTTCCAAACCTGCTTACCGTATAGACTATCTTTAACCTTTTCCTTCTCTTCAAACAAACTCTTTGCAATTCTATCTTTGTACATATTCAACTTGATCGTGAAAAACCAAAGTTTATCAACAATATGGGATCCCTGTGAGTTACATGCCAAATCAACTATGTGATTGGAAATGATGTTCAAGAATCTCTTACGTAATAACAAATCTGCCCTTTGAACATCTAAGCAACTTTCCACCACGTGTGAAAACACACCATGTTTACACATCTGAATCAGCCTCTCCTCTGGTAATGCCATTAGTCCTTCTAATGAAGCTTCAAGAAATTGTTTATCGTATGAAATTAATTTCTCTAAAAAGAATGATCTTCTTCTTTCATCGGCAGTTGGCCAATCATCTTTCGTATTACCCAAAGTGGATGTGGACAATCTTAAGACATTTTCCAAAATTTGCGATTTATCTTCACACTCCACACTACCGTCTGCTAGCGGTCGGTTGAAGAATAAAAAGAATTTGGCAATAATCTCTTCCCTTAGGTAGTTCCCTCTTTCAATTGAGCAATCAACAATAGATGAACCAATTTCCAAGTTATTGACAATTAAATCATTTAAAGATGGCACTAGATCATCCAAAATTTGTTTCTGATCAATAGGCTTCAACTTCTTCATGATCATACGCACAACAAAGGCACCTGTGGTGTCTCTTTTAGCGAGCTTTAGGATTCTGTCTCTCATGTAGAAATTATATAAACGTTCAATGTTCTTCATTCTCTGTGTTGATATAGAAGTTTCAAAGAAATGTGAACCAACTGGATCTGAAAGTAAATATTCGACGAATGCTTCCTCCTTGGAGTTCTTTGGTTCATCTGATTTGGCAAAAACCATACACCAAAATGATCTATCTTTGTCAACTAGACCTTCTAGTTGAATTAACAGTTGTAAGACAGGGGATGAAAGCTTGTCAATGGCTAGCTCTCTCAACGAAGCAGAATCCTGCCCTTCAATCATGATTTTCAATACGTCCGAGAGTTCTTCTTTGAAAGTGGATGGGATCTGATACGATCTTTGGTAATCCTCACTATCCTTTATGTCTATCATCTTTCTAGCAATTTTTGATTTCTTAGATCTTAGAATGGAATTAGATTCAACTGATGATGGCATTTGCTTCCCTGCTAAGATCAGTAGAATAACTCTCAGCACATGGGATGCATATTGATGGGACATCATTTTTTTCAATGTAGGCTTTAATTCAGCTAGCATGAATAAGAAAGCATTCTCCATTGAGACAAATGGTTGAGCATCATCTTCTTCTTCATTTTCATCATCATGTTCGTCTTCGTTCTCATTGGAACTTGCTTGCTGCTTTAATAGTTCTTTTTCAACGATCGATGCACATCTAACCAAAAAAGTTTCCACAACATGAGAAGAATATTTTTGACTACATAATGATGAAAAATGGCCATTAAAAGCAATGAATAATTGTTTGATTTGCTTTTCATTTGCTGACAATATCAATCTTTCGACTAACTTTGAACAGATCTGATTGGTGACAAGTTTCAATTCTTTACCCTTTGATTCTTCAAAAACACTTGCTATAAATCCTAATCTGTCATCAGTATTTTCAAACGCATTTATGTTTAAACTAGATTCAGCTTGCTTAAAATACTCGAGTTCTATGGAGTCGACCAATCCAAAAAATGGTGTAGCTTCTTGTGGAGCGGAAGCTGTACCATTTTGATCTATCCCATGACCATTATCCTCCAAAGGAACAAAATCTTTGTTCTTCAAAATTTCAGCATCTACTTCCGATTTCTTTTTATTTTCTGCTCTTCTTCCTCTTACTTTAGCCATTTTCAAACTTATATGTGCTTCTATAAATTAATGATTAATCTGCTCTATAAATAATTTGTAAATCAAGTCCTCTTTTCTATATATATAATATATATTGTATATCTTAATAAATTAAAATTTTTTTTCAGGTGCATGTGGCTATTGTCTTTGAAAAATTTCCTGAAACATCTCTACACCATTATTACTTGATTTGTGCATGTTTGACCGTCTTTCTTTATGTAAGTAATTAGAGCAATTGATTTACGATTAGATGATGTTCTTTTTTTTTTTACTATTTGAAACCGTTTGAATCCTTGAGAGCTTAAGACAAATCCGAACGGACTATTAATAATGGATTCTGATGATGATGAATTTGAGTCAAGCTCCCGCCAGGGTACCCCAAGTAATGGTAAGAATGGCTCTGATTCTAACACAGTTGGCCAGAAGAAAGCTCCCGAAGCTTTGAAAGGTGCTAGCGGTGGTTATGCTTGGGAAGATGAATATAGAAGATCATGGGATATTGTTCAAGAGGATGAAAGTGGAAGCATCGAATCCATTGTTCAAGGGTTGGTTGAGTCACAGAAAAAAAGGTATTTAAAAAACATCACGCCTTTTCAGCGAGGCATTATTAGAACTATGGTTTTAGTCTTAGATTTTTCGAAAGTTATGGGTGAAAAAGATTTCAGACCAAATAGAGTTGCGGTGATGATATCCAATGCGATCGATTTTGTCAATGAATTTTTTGATCAAAATCCCATATCTCAGCTCAGTATCATTGTGATGAGAAACGGTCTAGCCCAATTGGTTTCCGAAGTTAGTGGTAATCCACATGATCATATAGAAGCATTGAAATCTATTAAGAAGTTGGAACCACAGGGAGATCCTTCGTTGCAGAATGCATTGGAAATGTCCAGGGGTTTACTATTGCACGTTGCTTCTCATTGTACAAGAGAAGTGCTTATCATATTTGGGGCCCTTTTTACATCTGATCCAGGCAACATCCACAAAACAATTAGAGAGCTAGTGAAGGATAAAATTACCGTTAGGGTAATAGGTCTTACTGCACAAGTTGCCATCTGTGAGGAACTATGTAAGTTGACGAACTTTGGGGATTTGGAAAATTCGTATCATGTGGTTTTATACGAACAGAATTTCCGAGACTTGTTCATGGATGCAGTGACGCCGCTAGCAGTTACAAAAGTTGAATCTGAAAAGAAGGATGGGTTCACCTTAGTGAAAATGGGATTTCCTTCAAGAATCAGCGATGATCATCCAACGTTTTGCTCATGTCACTCCAAAGCTGTATACGGTGGTTACGTTTGTCCCAATTGTAAGAGTAAAGTGTGCGTGTTACCGACAGTGTGTCCGTGTTGTGATCTAATGTTGATTCTTTCTACACATCTAGCAAGATCCTATCACCACTTATTTCCGATGAAGTTGTTCATCGAAGTGCCCGTGAGCGAGAAGTACGAGACGACCCATTGTTATGGCTGCCAGATCAAATTTCCAAAGGGTGTCAACTTGTCTGAAAAATCTAAAGCTGAAAATAGAAGGAAAAAAGAGTTCCATACGAGTTCTAGGTATCGATGCCAGGACTGTCACAACGAGTTCTGCATAGATTGTGATGTGTTTGCACACGATGTGCTCCATAACTGCCCCGGCTGCGAGTCCAACAGTAGAAAGATATGAGATAATTGTATATTAGCATCTTAATTAATGCATAATAAATTTATATACGTATATATATATTTATATTTATCTATTTATTTATTGATGCCCGTGCCTGTAATTGTAGAAGAGACTGCATATCAATCGGGGGATATTCTGTGCAGTGAGAGGCCAGCGCAGCGTAACCACCAGTTGGCAGGTCAGAGTGGACCGCCTTGAATTGCCAGCAGCGAGCGAAGCTGCGGAAGGGCCTGAGGTGGGCTGAAACCTCCACCATCCGGTATGTTTCCATGTGTCGGTGGGGATCTTGACAGTGTGGAAGGCGACAGTACTGGCCGTTTCACAGGGAATAGCAAGTGCCATTTAATAGTTGAAAGGTATATTCTGCGGAACACTCCGATACATCGTCAGATTCGCACACTCGAGGCACAGCAGCGGTATCCATATTCTTATCTGTTGACTTGCGGCACCCGAGCGATCTCTTCTTTTATTCATTCCTCCATCGAAAGCAAAAGATTGTTTTGCTTTGAAGCTTGTTTAGGCATAAAATAAGATTCTTAAGATAAATAGAAAGAAAAAGTCAAAAATATCAAGATGTCAGCAAGAAAGTCTGTTATGAGATCTATCAAGAACGTTGTTAACGGTTACTCTTCCACTCAAGCTATGGTGAGAACCGCAACTAGTAACGACCCTTCTGGACCAACAACTGCACAAATGGCAGATATTGCGAATCATACGTATCAAATGGGAGAATTCCATGATGTCATGGAGATGATTGATAGAAGATTGAATGATAAAGGAAAGAATTGGAGACATATTGCCAAGTCTTTAACTTTATTGGATTATTTAGTGAGATACGGTTCTGATGATGTTGTTTTGTGGGCTAAGGACAATCTATATGTTATCAAAACTTTGAGGGAATTTCAATTCAGTGACATCGCAGGGCATGATCAGGGTGCGATTATTAGAGTTAAAGCCAAAGAACTTACCAGCCTATTGAAGGATGATGAAAGACTAAGGCAAGAAAGAGAGTTGGCTAGACAAAGAGCTCATGATAGAAGAACTCGTCGTGGTAGAGGTGACGAATCGCCTGCCGAAGAATACGATGAAGCATTACAAAAAGCACTAGAAGAAAGTAGGTTGACAGCTGAAGAAGAAGAGAGAAGAAGAAGAAACAAGAGTGACGATAGTATCGAGAAAGCTATTCAGTTGAGCCTGGAAGAGGAGGAAATGAGAAAGAAGAACCAAAATCTTCTTGATTTGGATGACACTCCGCAGGCTCCACAAGTTTACGGTTTCTATCAAAATCAAGACCAAAGAGAGATTATTGGTTACGATATGATGGGTAATCCGGTTTACGGTGACCAGCAACCAATGAACACTGGTTACCTACAAAACGCATACGATCAAATGGCCGCTCAACAGCAGCAACAGCAATTGTATGAGCAACAACTGGCTGCACAACAACAGGCCGCACTACAACAACAATATTACTTGCAGCAGCAGCAGCTATATCAACAACAATTGGCTGCCCAACAGCAGGCAGCTTTGTTACAGCAACAACAAATGGCCGCCTTGCAAACAGGATCCAACAATCCATTTGCAATGAATAACCAACAGCAGCAACAACAACAGCAACAGAAACCTGTGCAACAAGTTCAACAACCGCAAGTTCCAGAACCAAAACCACAAGAACCTCTAAAACAGACACCAACTGGTATCCAAAGAATGAACTCCCAATACTCGCAACTTAATGCACTTTTGGCTACAGGAACAGGTATCGATACTTTTGGTAACACTGGTGAGACCAGAATTCCAGCACAACACACGAAAACGGGAACCTTCATTAACTCTGCTGGTACTGGCTACAAACAAGAATCTGCTGCATCTATTGGTAATCCATTCTTGGGTACCCAGTACACTGGTATTCCATCCACAGGCATTGTTCCATCCTACACAGGATATGGATTCGGCAATCAGCCTACTGGAAGTAATGGTTCCAGACCTCAAACTAACCCTAACCAAGGTGGTAGTTTGATTGACTTATGAAGAGCATAGTAACTTTTTGGTTTTTCTTTATGTTAGTTGTCGTTTAATTTTTTCTTCGAAATATAGTTTGTTTTTTCTTTGTCATTTTGTACTATTCTTTTCTGTCTCTTTATCTCGTTTATTATTAGTCTATATATTATTTTTCGATGTTTTTTTTAGCTTTTTTATTTGAAGTGTGTTTTCATTCTTGATATTAAATTTCTACTTTCAGTCACATGTTTGAATGCCACCATCAGTAACAGCAATTTTATGCTCCTACTTCAACCCTTTTGTTTTCTGTTTTCCGTTTTCTAACGAATAGACTGATCTATTATTGACTTCCAGCCCTTCCTTGGTCTAGTAGCTGTAATTCTATAAACAAGAAGCTTAAAAAAATTGTAAAACCAAAAAATAAATGTCCCTTCTCCCGGGATCGAACCGGGGACCCTGAGATTTCTTGTTACATTACAGTCTCATGCTCTTCCATCTGAGCTAAGAAGGGAAATCACGAGCCACTTTTTGGTTATTTATGTCCGATTTTGCTTGATACCTTCTGGTGTAGGGATGTAGGTTTTTTCTTGCAATGCGTGCGTCTAGTTGACGGATGTGAACTGTAAGACAGATACAAATGGACAAAGACAAACGACAAATGGAAGGAAAGAATGGAAAAGTGGGTTTGAAGAATAAATACTTGGCAAAAAAAAAAAAAAGATTGATCAACTGTGAAAGGAAATTGATCCAAAAGTTAACAAATGAAAAAGATACCACAATCTTTCAA
>JAJMBU010000128.1:0-32371 GCA_030565405.1 Ogataea paraovalis
TCCTGACCCATTTAAGAGAGCTATCGTCTCAATAGGGAAAAGATGATGCTATATATATAGGGTTAACGTAAAGATAATGCTATCGTGAGCAAAACATTGGATCGTTTTTGGAGCTCCAGAATCTCCACTGTTAGAGAAAATACCTTGCCATCCATGTACAACATCTTAGTTGAGACCGGTAGATGGGATCTAATGAAGTTAAAAATTAAACCAGGATCTGAACCAGATCATTTCTGGGACTCTGATATTGCCAAATTCTTTGAATCTTTGTGTTACTCTGTGAGGTACATACTGGTACTATCAATCCGAGACTTTGATTAAAGATACACATGAAGTTAAAGGCCATTCTGTAAGACAGGTTTACCTATTAGCAGGTGTTCAAAAGTTTGTCAATATCAAGAGTGACAGAGAGTTAGAAGGTGCTGCTTACCGTCTATGGAGAGACATGATCGACAAAAAAATTTATATCCATGGTGGTATTGGAGCCATCTGGGAATGGGAAGGGTTTGGTGAGCCATATGATCTGAGGGGGATTGTTAATCTGAGACTTGTGCATCCATTTCGATCCTATTCTTAGGTAAAGCAATGCTAGAGTCGAGGTTGAATGCAGAAGTGTGTTCAATTATGGATCGAGCTTTATACAACAATATACTTGGTGGCGATTCTATAGATGGTAAAGCTTACTACTACGATCAACCAGTTACTGGATCTGCTGGTAAGAAAAGACAAACTTGGTTCACCTGTTGCTGTTGCCCATCTAATGCCGCGAGGTTATTTAACAATTCAGAAGATTATGTTGTAACGTATTTGAATAGAAAGATGATTTCTATCAATCTATATATTGGTGGAATGTTTGTGAATAACGATTATAGTTTAAAGATTGAACCTGGCTATCCAGATTCCGGTAAAGTTTCAATAAAACTAGAAACTGCTGAAGAGTTGTCCGTTACAATTAAGGCACCCAAAAAGATAATTGTAGTTACTGGTAGTACCTACGCGTTGAAGGATGGATAGATTATCATTCCATCTAAGAAGTGGGTAGCAGTTGATAATGAAGTTACAATTGAATTTCAAATGGAAGTCAAGATAATCACCCCTAATCCAAACGTCAAAGCCAATTGTGGCTGTATTGCTGTTGAATACGGTCCGTTTGTCTACGCATTGGAGTTTTCATCAGATGACTTGAAGTTGTCGAAAGATGCCCATTTTACTAAATGTTGGACCACGATTGATGGATGTTCTTTCTGGTCTTTGAAGACCCAGATGTCTGGTTTTACATGTACTTTGGTTTCTTACTTTGTCACCGGCAATAAAAACCCAGGGGAAGATTCCCGTATTTGGCTCAAAGAGGAGGAAACGGAATAGAGTCCAAATTATTAAATCTTCGCTCTCATATCTTTTCATTCGATGAAATACTTTACATATAGTTAATGAGCATGCAAATGAAAAAAGGGGTAGACTATAGAGATTTCTTACGTAACATTTGGTAAGCAACTATATAAGCAATCATGACAGTTTCAAAAAAAAGTGTGGGGTTTTTTATTTCAGTGTGGGAAAGTTTACTTTTTCTACAAAAGCGGGGAATATATATAGCAGGCGGGATATAGAATTGGGAATATTATTATGATAGTGGATAGCAAGCAAGTATATAATCAACCGTGAGACGTGAAACAGGAAATATAGAAATAAAAGTATTAACAGTACCCAGCTGGGCCACAAATCAAAAGTATACATATGACAGTAAACTTAGTGAATGGATGAAGACGAAGATCCGTGAACTGCCGATGATAGTAGTTGCGAACTATATTTATTCATTGCTTGTGAAGACTTGTTAGCAGTCTCCATATCATTTTTAGCAACGCACGAATTTGAAGATAATGATAATCCGCTGCGATCAAACGAAGTGACAGTAGCAGATGATGGCGATGATGTTTGTGTACTACTATTTCCTGATGATGAACCAGTAGTCTTATTATTAAAAGAGTAGCAAACTAAAACGAAGCCAACCATGCCAAATATTAATGAGGTATTGGTGTTGGAAGTTTCATGGACTGTTGAGGTACTTCCATAATGCCTGTACTGGCTGTTCCCGTAATGTTGAGTACCGTTACTTTGATTATAGTATGTATCTTTGCGGATTCTGCCATTGTTGTTACGATGTATGAGATCATGGTTGAGTAAGTTGCTGTAGTTGATCTTACGTTCCTTCATTCGTTTTTCATTTTTGATGTTACGTTGTAAATGTTTTTCAAAATCAAAGTGAGGCACTTCGTTGGGATCAGCTGCTGCAGATTGTGGGAATGGATTGTATGATGATGATTTGAACATTGTTGATGAAGCAGAAGAAGAAGAAGAAGAAGAAGAAGAAGAAGAAGAAGATGATGATGATGAGAAAGAGTATGATGGTGATCTGTGAATGTGTCTTGGACGAGCATAGTGGAAAGTATTTGGGATAGGACAAGATTGAGGTGATAGAGGGCCATTTCTACCACTAGAAATGGTTCTATCGTATTGAGACCGTTGTTTTGGATCCATCAATAGTTCGTATGATCTTTTGATTGAAAGATACTTTGAATTTTTGGATTCGAGTTCGTCTTCGGTTAGCCTTTGTGATTTTAAAATATCGGGATGGTATTTCAGGCTTAGTTTTTTGAAGCTTGATTTGATGTCTTTTTCAGATGCTTGAGAGGAAGATAAGTTCAAGTTCTTGTAGTGGTCAACATGTTGAGCTCTATTATACGCGGTGGAAGCGAATGATCTTGTTGTATGGATGTTAGCGTGATTGCAGAGTGGTGGTAGCTGGTAACAAGATAAGTGTGAACCAGTCTTCCTTATCTGCTGCTTGCACGACATTATCATTTGAAAGGCGGAAACGGTATTGGAAATAGGTAATAAATATAATATAATAAAATAAAGTAAATTAAAGTAAAACGACAAATAAAAAAGTAGGAAAAGAGTACAGTGCTATATATATATATACAAACAATAAAAAATGAAAAAATCCACCCAGACATGGAAAGAATAGATCGATATAAAACCGTTAAATGGAATAGAGCCGCGCGTGAGAGAGAGGCACGCTACGTTCGCTACGCT
This sequence comes from Ogataea paraovalis, assembly GCA_030565405.1. Taxonomy (NCBI): domain Eukaryota; kingdom Fungi; phylum Ascomycota; class Pichiomycetes; order Pichiales; family Pichiaceae; genus Ogataea; species Ogataea paraovalis. Next base: position 3,094 of record JAJMBU010000128.1, read on the forward strand.
GGCTGGGCGTGCCGGATGCCTGCTTCCACGGTGGGTTTTCGCAGCTTTTTCCTACCTGGCCACAGTTAAGGGAGCCAGTGTGCAGTGCAATTCCGATTGCCGGCACCACTGGTACAGGACTACTCCCTCCCTCCCCCCCTGTGCCGGGCCTGTTCTCCTCGATCCGTTGTATGCGTACGCACGGCTCGACCGATACTGGCGAGTCGAGTCGAGTCGAGGTCCCGCCCCGTCTTCCAAGTTTCCACCGATCGCAGCCGCGCGCCGGCGAAGGGTGCATTTATCGTATATGAATAAAACTAATTTTGATTACTCACAACCACAACCATCGAATATTATTAATATAGTAGCACCGGTCTAGTTTACGCATCATTGATTGATACTAAAATGCATTTTGTATTATTAACTATCAAGTATGCAAACGGACGACTAACCACTCGATTCAAGATCGATCGATCGATCGATCGATCATATAACAAAATGTTGTAGTTGCTTTTGCCGTTGCCAGACCCTCATCTTTTATACTATACGACTTGGAGTTTTCGATTTGAGGAGTTCATTCATCCACTTCGAAATCAAGTGTTTCATCGATACTAGCCACTCCATCCAGCAGGTCGAGGTCACTTGAGTCATCATGAATATTCATATTATCCGATAACCGACGGTGTAATTGATCTATTTCGGAGTCTGCACCATCCTCGTTTGAGTTCATATGCTGTTGCTGTTGTTTTGGAGTTTCAGCGACGTTTCTACTATTCGCCAGTTTTGTAGTCTTGGTTTCTTCCGCATTAATGCTATCGTTCTCGTTCTCGTTATCAGTATTGCCACCGCTGTCTGACTCACCGTCAGAATCACTATCACTATCATCATCATCAAAATCAAGTTCAATCCACGAAGGCCACGCAAGTTCAGTGATTAGCATGCTGCGTAGTGCACCCACCAAGAATTTCTCGATTTTACCTATGTTTCTTAAAATTGAACCACTGTTTGCAGTTGCATAGTTACCTATAGCATCGTTCGGGGGGTAACTGCTACCCAACTCTCCCTCGATTCTTAAATTCTTGATTATGTCGATTCTTTCTCTTGTAGAGGATAGCAACGTTTGTGTAGTAGCAGCATCACCAACCGAGGACTTACGTGAGTTTTCTCTCGTGTTGAGGCCACCACCACTTGAACTGACTTCTCCAGAACCTAGTTGATCCTCGTCACTGATGTCACATAGAAAAGAAATGAACAGTTTGTTTTGCAAGTACGCCACAATTGCTAATGAATGGATAAACAAGTCGGTGATCTTCAACCTGACGGGCAACTTTATAAATTCCTGTGCAGGGTAGTTGACGAGCAAATTGCAGATCACCTCAATGTAAATTTTGGAATCAAATTTCAAATCGATCGTAAGTTGAACGTCCATATCTTTACTTTTGGAATCGTTTTCCACATCTGTATTTGTTAGAGATTCCTCCTCTTCCAATATCTCCTCTTGCCGCAGAGCGTTACTTAGATTACCCGACTTTCCAGTAGCTTTAACAACACCATCTATACTTATATTGTGGCCCATGGGCGTTGACTGTAGTTCGCCATAGTCCAAGTTGTTCAAGTTGCCAATATCTTTTGATCCCAACCCCCCAATTCCCAATCCAGCACTATAATTCATGCTTTGGAAGTAAGACGAGTTCGTTCTAGGCATTAGCAAAGCAGATCTGGAGCTTATTGGAGAGGCTAGTATATTTGGAGTAGCCGTTGGCGGAGGCAAGATGACCGATGATGATCCGTTCAAGATGTTGGCCATATGACTGGGCGTTGAAGATCTATGCAGACCGGTAGTTGCTGTTGTTATGATTGGTACAGGGGATGGTGATCTAGAGTAATCAAAATTCGACTGGTGGGAGGATCGTCCTGCCAACGAAGGATGTTTGACAGGTGATACAGGCACAGGTCTAAGAGCAAGCGGTTGCTGGGGCTGCTGGGGTTGCTGTTGGTAATGCCTTATTGACCGAATCTCACCCAGCTTGTCATTATCGGAATAGAATTCAGGGAATGGGTGGTCGATATCTTTGATCACCACCTCTGGGGACTTGTCACCAAGCGAGAACTTGACTACTTGCAAGCCGTTCAAATACTCGGGCAGCTCTAGCGTCTCCAGCTTGTCGTTGATGAACTCCAACAGCTGGCGGCACACCCGCTCATCGGAGGCAATCGATGACCACCTTATATCAAAGGACATTGGTTCAATGACAGATCCCTAACCGTTCCAAAAACCAAAAACCAAAAACAATACAAACAAGTGGATACAATGAAAACCACGGCTTCAACTTCTCTCTTGAGTGAAAAGCCCGAATATCAAGGCTGTGCAGAATTGCGTTTCTGGCTCTTCTGATTGGCCATCAGCAGGCAAACACCTCTGCACCGACTGTTCACCGAGACAATTTATAAGCTATTTATGGCACGATTCATTTTGCATTGCTAATATCTCCATGACTGTTTTTTCTCTTGCAGGCCCCGTTTGCTGGTTTGATTGCTGTTGACCACTAGTTTGATTGCTGGCTGTTTCAAGAGTATTTAACTCGTGTGGTTGGCTGGTTTAAGTAGCATCGGCTCTTCTTTTCCCATCCATACATCTAATCTGTACTTTGGTCTTTTGTCCATTCTCCTCGATCTACCCACTTACTCATTTTGCCCTCCATCTATTCTTCTCGATTTACTTGCTTACTCATTTTGCCTTCAGAATGTTAAACTCGGCCTTGAAATCCATATACTCCGCACCTGCTAAAGGAGCTTCGACCACAACAAGAGCTGCCGCTGCAATGGTGTCGTTTGGTATACCAACGAGGAGGTTTGCTCGACTACAATCGACTACAAAGAACTCCAAGCGAGACGGAACTGCCATCGTCTTCATGAATATGGGTGGTCCTTCAACAATTCCGGAAACTTACGATTTCTTGTATAGACTCTTTGCTGATGGGGACCTGATCCCGTTTGGAAGGTTCCAGAACATATTAGCCAGATTTATCGCTGGTAGAAGAACACCAAAGATCGAAGGATACTACCAAGAGATCGGAGGTGGATCCCCTATCAGAAAATGGTCGGAGTACCAGGCACAGAAAGTTTGTGAGAAGTTGGATTCCATATCACCAGAAACGGCTCCACACTATCCATACGTTGCCTTCAGATATGCTCGTCCTCTAACTGCCGATACCTATCAGCAGTTGCTTGATGATGGCGTTACAAGAGCCGTTGCCTTTTCTCAGTATCCTCAATTTAGTTACTCAACATCGGCTTCTTCAATTAACGATCTATATAGAACGTCCAAAATAATCGATAGGCAAGGACAGATAGAATGGTCAGTAATTGATAGATGGCCTAAACATTTCAGTTTAGTGGACACTTTTTCTAAGCATATCGAGGATTCACTATTGACATTTCCTCAAGAAATCAGAGATAAAGTTGTCTTGTTGTTCAGTGCACACTCGCTACCCATGGAACTCATAAATAGAGGTGACTCCTACCCTGCAGAAGTGGCAGCTACTGTTTATGCGGTGATGGAGAAACTGAAATTCAAAAATCCTTATAGATTATCATGGCAGTCTCAAGTGGGTCCAAAGGCATGGTTAGGTGCACAGACCGACTTCATCACAAAAAAGATGGTCAACGAGGTTTCCGAAGAGGATATTCCTGGTGTTGTCATTGTTCCTATTGCGTTCACTTCGGATCACATTGAAACTTTGCATGAGATAGATATCGATTTGCATAGACAGTTGAAGTTCCCTCATCGTATGATCAGGTGCGAATCTTTGAACGGTGATGCCATGTTTCACGATGGGTTGGCAGAACTAGTCAAAGATCACCTGAAGTCTGGTGAATTGTATTCGAAGCAACTACCATTGGATTATATATTGGGTAGCGTCACTGCAAAGAACGTTTTCAAACATCCTTCTGAATTTTTTGGCAAACGTAAACCATTGCTTGATGAATGAATGAATGAACGAACGAATGAACTAATGAATGGATATTAATACATCTTTGATTTTTTTGTTTTTATACACACTTTACATTTAACTAATTTGGTACTTTTCACTATAGTTTTTTTCCAAAGGACAAAGAAAAAAAAGGTTGGAAACAGGATACATCACTTTAAACCACTTTTTTTTTCCAAACTCTTTATTTTTTATATATAAACAAAATAATATACAATCTGTAAATAGAATTATGCTTACTATAACGAAATTAAAAAGACTCAATAATATATAGTCATAATAAACAATAGTACATATAGTAATTACATGTCATATAAAAGCTACACCCTCAACTCCGGTCTCTTGTAACCTTCCTCAATAGTATTCAAAATCTCGTCGTAAAGCTTGTTCTTAGCAGATTCTTTATCTTTTCGGCTGCTCGACGTGGCATCCTGTTTCGGAATTAGCTCACGGATCACATACACAAGGTCCATCCAATGATCCTCATTATCAACTTTTAGCAACCGTTGATACAACTTGCTAACCAACTGTTGTCTGTGTCTGTCCTTATCAATAAAAGACGTGACAAATTTGATGATCTCTTTAAACGATTTGCTCGATAGTTGTCTGTCGTTAGATAACCCACTAAACATATCGATGAACCCGTTATAAATTGCATTGTCCTTCGTTGCCAACTCTGTGAAAAATAATTTGCACATGTCAACGATACTAGTGTCCTCACTCACGTAAAGTTTTGCCATCTCGGCTAGTTGACCTTTCACTTTCACTTGCCCTGCAAGGATCAAGAAAGTCACCGTCATCAAACAGGTACGTTGCACCATCGCAACGTCATCTTTCAATCCAGCATACAAGTGTTCTTTGTTGGTGTCAAGGATGTTGTTGAAACACACCGCAATGTCACCCAATCCCAAAACAGCGTTACTTCTCACTATAGGATCTTTCGAAGTCTTCATGATTTTCAAGTACAAATATAAGTTTTCTTCACAGAACCTTGGAGATATGCACATCAACTTTGATAAACATAGTACCGCTTGTCTTTGTAACCGATCATCGTTGAACTCAGCTTGGTTGGACACAATCTCCTTAATCAATGGAACAAACTTCGATAGCAACCCGTTTTCACTGTACAACAACTCCTTCTCCTTAATAACCTGGATCGCATCGACAAATTCATCTTCGTTTGTACCGCCAATCATATCCAACTCATTATCTTTCTCACTCTTCTTGTTTTCGGCAGCAATCTTTTTCTTTTTGAATTCAACTTCACATTTTTCTAAATGGACAATAGTTTTAAGCCCAATATGCCCAATCAAAAACAGTAACTGCGATAAGGAAACAACGGTATCAACACCTGCAGTTGGTTCCTCGTTGAAAATGGAGGCAGATTTTCTCTTGATTACATCCGTGGAAACCACATCAGGATTCTCAGATATAGTGTAGATCGCATTCAATGCCTGTTCCGCCATGTTGAACCATTCCCCATCTTCTGAGTAGGTTAATAATAATTCACTGAGCCTATCGATAGCTTCGGGCTCTTTAGTTAATTTGAACGAAGAAGCTGGCTTTTTGGGCACTACTCTTCTCAGTGCAATACATGAAAATCTAGTTAATACCCAGTCGTTGTTAAATGGATGGTACAAACCAATACTGAGCAACAAATCTAAACCTTTGAGAGCAATTTCCTCGTTGGCACTTGCAAGCATACCTAGCACAATAATGGCGCCCCTCTTTTGTTTATTGGTGACAGAATCATTACTGAAGATCTGCCACAACACTTTCACAGATTGATCTGTAACAAGCTCAGCTAAATATAACTCACAGAGCAACTTTTCTAAAGAAACCAAATCAGCCATAGATGCGTTGTACGTCATACGGATCAAGTTCGAAGCAATATACGTAGCTTCCTGTAAGTCAGAAGAGCTCAACGGAGCAGTGAAATACAAGGATTGATAACACTCCATCAATTTGTTGACAACTTGATTGCCTTCTTCGTTACTTCCTTTCATCCAAACTAGGTGTAACATCTTCTTGATACCTTCGGATGCATTCTCAATACCATATGCATCACATAAAACGAAGAAACTCATCGCATCGACAACCTCTGATTTGTTCTTCGAGTATAGGATCTCACAACACAAAGAGCACGCTTTATGTATCAATCTGATGAACGAACGACCATCTTTGTAGTACTTCAAAGTAAGTTTTAACTTGTTGAACAATGCCAGATCTGTAATGCCAGATTCAAGTACAGTGTCTAATTGTTCTATATCTGCCTGTGTTTGCACTGTTGATCGTTCAACTTTATCAACCCCATTACCCACTTCACTTTCAGATCCATCACCACCCATTTCTTCATCGGAATTTCCACCATCCTGAGAAACTTCTCCATTATCATCGCTCACATCCTTTTCAGGTTCCACAAACGAGTCTTCCACAGTAAAATTTGGAACCAGATCGGAAATCCTTTGGTGAATTTCATGCAATCTGGCTTCCCAAGTACTCAAAACCAATCTTCCCTGATCTTCAGCGTGCATATTACCGTAAGGATGGTTCAGTATCAAGGCAGTCAATAACTTAATCGCATTTCTACGCACAAGACCTGATCTATCTTCCAAGTGCCTAACTGCTAACTTCGACCAGATTAGTCTCTTATTCACAAACTTCACTTTCATCTCACTTAGTTTCACGATACCCTGTAATGCCCTCGATCTTACATATGGATTCGCATCTAAAAATCGTTCCTCTAGCAACTCAATAAATCTATCTGCCTGATCTTTATGTTCATCTAGCTCCTCTTGTGATTTGGCCAAATTGCTAATGATGTTACCAACAACTTCAACAACAGCGCATCTTAAAGTAAAAGAGTTATTGTCTAGTAATTGTGCAATTAAAGACATTTGTCTCATCACCATCTTAGGATTTAGTTCAGATAGCTTGATCAAGAACATACCGATGGATTTTGGACCTTTTGTATCCGAATCGCTGAATTCTCTTGCACTCACATCTCTCAAAACTAGATCTGTCAATTGTGAATGATCATATTTCTCTTTTATAAGGCTCAATAGTTCAGCTAATATATTACAGGAATGTGAAAAATATGTTAAATGTTGTAAGATTGCATTTTGCATTAGTGAAGCCTGTCCGTGTCGTTTCACAGCCATGGCGATAACATGGAAGCAATGTTGCTTCACATCAGTAACCTTCATTCGATCCTGATTTTCCATTAATGTATTTATTGGGTTGAGTAATGCGGTACCGACTAACAAGTTTCTCTCTGGGGTCGTTTGGAATAAAAGTGAAAGATCCAATTTAAAAAGTTCGTGAATCGATCCTAATAACTCAGAGATTAAATCATTTGTTTTTTTAATTTGTACCTTATCTTCATCCTTTTTGGAAATAGCCTGTTCCTTACCATAGTAAAATAACAGGACATGTGCTAAGTACGCGTAAAGTTCTATCAGTTTTTTGTGTATTGGGAACATCTCAACCTCCGCTCCAGACAAGATTATCGAGGTTTGCTCTGCCTGGTGGAGAAGCGAACTTGACACAAGATTGGCAAGTTGATATCTGATTCTTGGGGTCATTTTAGGAAAGCAATGAACTAGTCTAACAAACGGGATCCAGTATTCATCCATGATCACTGATCCGGGTCTCAATGCGAGCTCATCCGTCAACTCAGCTAGCGTGTCCGATGGGTTCTCATGAGGACCTAATTCAAATGTCTCATAATCCTCAGGCAAGGAGTTCAAAGACTCCGACAAATCAAACGTGACCTCCATAAATAATAAGCTGATGATATCGATAAAAGCGTGTGTTTGTTAAACATCAAAAAGCAAGTCAAATCAAGAGAGAGAAGATGATTTCAGAGTGTGTTTTGTTTATGTTTCGATTTGCACCCGCGTTTCTTAGTGAACCGTAAGTTATTCAGACAGACATGTTCTATATCTGCCGCTACAAGATGGACTCTGCTTTTTATTGTATGGCAATTTATTTTTCTTTATCAGAGAGTGTAGAACAGAGGCAAACAACGGCACCCACATGTTGATATGTCGGAAAGAAAGTCCATTAACAAATATTACCCACCGGATTTTGATCCTTCGAAGATCAAAAAGGTGAAAAAGATAAAGAAAACAGGCCCTGCATCATGGCCCACAGTGAGATTGATGATTCCTTTCTCCATGAAATGTTTGAAATGTAACGAGTATATTTCCAAATCAAAGAAGTTCAATGCAAAAAAGGAAACTACATCTGAAGCTTATTTGGGAATTAAAGTGATACAGTTCCACCTTAAATGTCCGAAATGTTACAACGATCTAATTTTCAAAACTGATCCCAAGAATGGTGATTTTACATGTGTGTCAGGTTGTAAGAAAAATTACGAGAAGCAAATGCCTACCGACGAGCGTGAAAAAGAAGACGATATGGATGCAATTCTTGCTAGATTAGAAGAAGAGGATATCAGGGAGCAACAGGCAAAAGAGGGGAAAGGTAAGGAGACTAATAAAGGCGAGACTGCTATAGAACAGCTAGAGAGGAGATTAATCGAACAGCAACGTGAGCAAGAGATGATGGAAGAGATAGATGAGTTGCAGACTCATAACAAGAAGTTAGAGAAGACTAAGAGTCGAATATTGCTGAAAGAGGAAAACTTGGAAGAGCTGGATTCTAAAGCAGCCCAAGAAGCTTTCAGAGCTTTTAAAAATAGCAAGGATCCAGAACGCAAGGTACTAGATCCAGGAGATGTTGTGCCGACGAAGGCAAACATTAAACAAGATTTACTGCCCGAAAGTAAGACTAATTTAGGCTTACTTGGTGGATACGCTTCATCGAGCGAGGATTCTAGTGACAGTGATAACGAAGAACAAAGAACTGTTCAAAAAATTAATTTCAAACGAAAGGATAAGAATCTTGGTTTTGTTGTGAAGAAAAAGCCGAAGATTTTTTAACGAGTTTTATGTATATGTTTCTAAACTAAATACTATAATAATAACGTAACATATAAGGTTTATTATTTATAAGGATTTCTCTCCCCGTATTATACAATTCTTTTTATAAAACAAATCTAAAAGTACCAGTAAAGAGAAACAAAAAAAAAACAACAACAAGCAAAAAGAGAAGACACGTAAAGCAGAGTATGAATTATTATCAACTCTCTCAGTCTCTCATCTTGGCATAACCTTTAACAATGGTATTATTAACACCGATTCGCTTGTTTTCAATAGCATTCATCAGGTCTCTTAAAACAACACCGTTTTCCTCTCTTGCTTCTCTATATCTTATACCATTGTCACCCCTACTACTAATGGAACCGTTCTTGGTAGAGGTTTGCATCCAAGAATACTTCTTCTTTTTTGATCCACTCATCATCATGGAAGCGGTTAAATTTGTTTGTTTATGCTCAGCAACCATATCTTCCTCCTTTTTTTCCTCTTCGAGACCCAATGCGATTCTACGTTTCACTCTTTTCTCTTCTCTCTCCTTTTGCTTGGTAGCTATATCTTTAAGAGCCTTCGATATATCTGACTTCGAACTGGAAACATTCTGTTTTTGCTTCGTGCGGACAGTTCTACGACGATGCCTTGACATAACAACCGAATCGGCAACCATTCCATACATATACGTCTCACAAGCACTTGACATTAAATTTATCAAATCATTATCGAATTTCATTTGTTTTAAACCTTGTTCTTCCATTGTTTTCTTCATAAACCACATTAGCTGTCCTGGCTTTAAGAAATTATTTGGTTCTATCTGTCTTTTGGAAACGGTCAATCCGCTAACCATCGCCTCTTCTTCAACCCTGATATTCACACCTGCTGCTGCAACTGCATCCGTCAATTCCTCTGTGGTTTGTGTTGGAAGGTTAGACGATTGCTTTAAATTTGTGCTGCTTGATGCGGGTTTCGTAGGGGTATTCGTCTTTGGCAAGGCCGTCTGCTTCTTGGTAAGTTCCGACAGCTTCTTGGAACTCATCTGCCTGACAAGATTGGTAGATGATTTAGAATTGGGGTCGTCAGCTGTGTCAGGTTCATCATTTGGTAGGATATTAAGTGCCGCTTCCAGATCCAGACCTTCCGTGGCACTTAGCGAATCCAAATTCAAATTCTTTATGAAGTCATGGTCTAGTGAGTCTAGGTTTGGAGTTCCCACATTCGACGTCCCGACGCCTGGGGTTGGGAAATTTGATAGATCCACATTTGGTGTAGTTTCTTTAGAGAACACCTCAACAGGTGTTGCTATCGATGGTGTTGCAAGCCCATTCCCAGGCGTTGCAATAGCACTCCCTATGGGACTGAAGTTCTCTAGCTTTATTCTCTTGCTGTCACCTTGTGTAGCTGCGTCCTCATCGGGAAAACTTCTCGTGTTACTAGTGGAGTCAGACATGGTATCTCAGTCTCGAGGAAACGCTGATGATGGCAAAGAGAAGAAATCGCCGTGCCTCTTCTACTGTTCTTCCTGTGAAGTCGAGATAACCGACCATCTACCTGGTTGGAGTCAAAAAGCAACGCATCAGCCGTCGTACTCGTGAGTCGCAGTCGTGGCGCCCACAGAAAGAAAGTTGAAACGTGAATCGACTCTTCTGCGTCGATCGTCTTAGGTTGGTTTTCCCAGCGTTACCCTACCGCATGAATTTTTTTTTCTATTTCACTTTATCTTTTTTTCTATGTTTAATCTTCTTTCACTATTTTTGTTTCCGGAACTGTTGATTGCTCTCTAGATACAGAGTTATAAAACATAAAGATCCTCTTTATTGCTTTGAAAATGTCTACGAAACAGAAGCTCATCACCTTTCAAGGGCATCAAAATTTCAGATTGAGATTGATACATGCCACTCTGTCTGGAAAATCAATCAAGATTGAAAAAATCAGATCAAATGATTTGAATCCAGGTTTGAAGGACTACGAAGTTTCGTTTTTGAGATTACTAGAATCAGTTACAAATGGTTCAGTTATAGAGGTCTCGTATACAGGTACCACTGTGATATATAGACCGGGTTTGATCATTGGCGGTAACTTGACACACAATTGTCCTCCATCCAAGCCATGCGGATACTTCATTGAGCCAATGCTATACATTGCACCATTTTCCAAGAAGAAGTTCTCCATTATCTTTAAAGGTTTGACTGCTTCAAAGGATGACTCTGGTTTAGAGTTTATCAAATGGGGCTTGTTACCTGTCATGGAGAAGTTTGGTGTAAGAGAAGTTGAACTACATACTTTAAAAAGAGGATCCCCTCCTTTAGGTGGAGGTGAAGTCCATTTGATTGTCAACTCTTTGATTCCACAACCGATCACTGTACATGTGTTAGATTATCAAAAGATTTCGGCTATAAGAGGTGTTGCTTATTGTACCAGAGTGTCACCATCCGTTGTTAACAGACTTGTTGACTCAGCAAGGCATGTGCTCAGAAGCACTGGTTGTGACGTCAATATAATTACAGATGTTTGGAGAGGTGAAAATTCAGGAAAGAGCCCGGGTTTTGGGTTGACGTTGTTCACAGAGTCCAAAAAGATACAATTTAGATATGTCACAGAAGATATTGGAACGGGTGGTGAGACTCCAGAAGAGGTTGGTGAGAAAGTTGCTTATAATTTGCTTGAACAGATTGATGAAAGTGGCTGTTTAGGCAGAAATCAACTAAATTTAGCATTGACCTATATGGTTATTGGAAAAGAAGATATTGGTAGATTAATCATCAACAAGGAGCAAGTGGATGAAGATTTGGTAGTTTTGCTAAGGGACATCAAGGCCATCTTTGATACCGAATTTTTCTTTAAGGAGAGCGATGAATATGACAACTCTTTTATTGCTACAGTCAAGGGTATCGGTTTCACTAACGCTTCCAAAAAAATTGCATAGATCTTTGTTTTTTTTTACTTTATAAATCATTGTTACTCCATTCTTTTGTGTACATTAATATATCTTTGTGTTCGACTATAAAATAATTACCCGGTGTAAAAGACACAGTTTAACTATTTAAGTGGCATGTCTTGAAGATCGTTGAAAACACGTTGTAATGCATCTTGGTACAACTCTCCATATTTGACTCTTTCAATGAACCAGTCTTGGAAAGTTTCACTTATTAGGTACTTGGTCTTCTGGAAAATTTGATATTCGTTGAAGAAAGTCGATTTGATCAGTATGATTCTAGTGATTAAGGAGTTTAATTCTTCTGATGACTGTGTCAATATGTTAACTAGTTTATCAACTTCCGAACCTTTGATATCGGATTTGATCTTAATTTGGAACAATCTTTCGTTTGTTCTTGTGATTCTACTGAGCAGAGTATGGATATGCTTCTCAGTAGTGTTCTTAAAGTCAAGGAGACGTTCGATCAAAAAATGCAACGATGTCAGGTAGTCTTGGAATCTTTTGAAGCTTTCAAGTATCTCAGAGTTCAGTAGGTTTAATTCGTCATCTTTCAACTGCTTTGTGCTGGTAAAGTATTTGATAACCTGCTTCAAAATGGTCTTGATAATCGACATATTTTCATCTTCAGGTTGCGATGATCTCGTTTCCACTAAGTTATCCAATCCATAAACGGTATCAGCAGTTTGAACAAATTGGCCCAAGTACACGGCAAACCTTTGGTTGTCTTGCCACAAAGCCATCTCCCTTTTCTCGATCCGTTCAACGAGTATGCATAATTTCGACCATGTGTCTGCAAATTTGGTTAAACTATTGTTCATCGTGTTTAAATTGTCCCAGAAATCAAGCTTTTTGTAATGAACAGGACTTTCATTCCATATTTGAGTTATGTTGTTGATCACTAAATCGTTATTCTGCAAGCTCTTGTTATCTCTGTTCTGTTCCTCCCTGTCTCCATGAACACTTCCATCATCATCCAAATCAGAATCAGTATCCTTTAAACCTCTCAACACTTGTTCTAAATTAATTTTAAATCTTCTTGGTAAGTTTACCCTAATGCCATCAAACTCATCGTTTATCTCAATGTTGGCAAATTTCTTCCAATTCGAAAAATCATTTGGAACGGTCAAGAACATTATAACGAGATTTTCTTTGGATAATATAGGATGTTTATTTAATTGGTACAAAAATCTTTGTAAACCTCTTCTTCTTCTTTGTAAAAATATTGAATCATTGGATGATGCTACTATGTATGGGGATGTGTTAGTAATCAATGAAAATTAATGGCAACAAGAAAAAAAAAATGAAGCATTATACTTACAGGCAAATTTCTTTGGCGGTAATTCAGGTATCAATCTGAACGGGTACTTCTTCCACAAAACTTCCAAGAGCCAGGAAAAATCGCTATATCTTCTAATAACTTTTGTCTCATTAGACCCGTCTGGCCTATTATCGTTCTGGTAGTATTCACTCGGGAATTTGATATTATGTGTAATTAAATAATTTGTATGTTTGAAAACCAACCCTTCCTTCTCAGGGATCTCCTTAACTTTGATGATGGACTTATCGTCGCTGTTATGATAGCTCAATGGGTTGAAACCACGTGTCATTTCGTCTGACCATGCACTAGTCTCAACCGGTCTTGCATCTTCGGTACTATCGTCTTCATCCAGGTAATCATCGTCAGTAACAGCTGACGAAGGAGGTTCTCTAGTTGGTTTCTTCAATTGTAATGGATCCAATATATCGGTATCAGTATCGAGGATCGGTGTGGAATTAACAACAGAGACTGAACTAGCTCTGTTGACATTCAATCCAGAAAACTTGTTGGACAGGATATCGGTCGAATTGTACTCACTCCAATTGTTGTCCTGGATCATCGAAGACTGCATGCTAGATGGAGGTCTTGCCGAAGGCAAACCCCAAGGGTCCTCTTCTCCCATTAAGGGATCATTCATGAATATGCTATCAGACATATCAAGCTTATCAAGAGAGATCAATATAACAATTGGTGTAAGAGAGCGAGATATCAAAGCACAGTCAGCAACAAAGGGCAAGTTAAACCAGCAACAAAACAATATCCAGGATTGAAACAGCATTTCAGCCATAATTTTTGCACGTGACACAGATCGATCAAAATGAGAGCAGAAAATCGTTGCACCAGGTATTTTTCAAGCTATATCAAATTACCGCTTGTATGGGCAAATCATTATAATTATTGATATCGTATATCCCACGTCACATTTGATGTTCCCTTCAAACGCCGTCTTTAATTAACAGCAATCGTAATTGATAATGACGACACCTTTGTCAAGATTGCAATCTAGTATTGCATTAAACACTTACACCACATCGACTCCGTCGACCGTTGGTCCACCTGGTTCGCAATCATTGGGAGCGCTCCCGGCATCGTCATCCATCAAAACTTATAACAATGAAAATACCTTTATATACCACGAAATACTCAAATTTGAGTCTGAGCTACAAAGGTTATCCAATTCCATTCAACAGTATGAACCAAACCCTGAAATTGCATCTTCTTTGGTATCCATACAGGATACCATCAACAACGAGTTAAACCAATTGGAAATCTTGCACGATTTGAAGATGAACCAAGTTTTGAACCAGAACAGTGAAAACTTGCAATTGAATGAAAACATGAGGAACATATTAATTACATTGGATGAATGTCGTAAGGAATTGAATGAACTACCAAAGCTGAAGATAGAAGAAGAGATCGAGTTGAAAAAAAAGATGGCTGATTGTGGTGGGGAACTGAACATTCCGGTAGGTGAACCCGACCTAGACGCTACCAAAAGGTTGCTCACGTATGCGATGAAACTTTCCAAGTTTTCGAAAATTCCAAGAGCTTTTGATGGCTACTTAATGCCAAATAATTTCATTTGGCCCGGAGATGATAACATGAGAAGGGGTATGTTAGCCACGGCATCAATGATTCCTGATAAGATCATCCAAAGTGAAAATGGTGTAGATGAACCTAAGGAGCATGGTCAACAAAAGGATGCGACAATGGGTGATATACAACCTAATGCCAATGCTGTGGATGAAGATGAAGATGAGGATGATCTATTGCCTGAGAGAAGAAGTGAGAGCGTTTTACCTTTCAATTCGAACGGAGAGGGTAGATCTGAGAACAAGGATGCCGCTACGATCATGGCAGACCTTGATCTATTCGATGAATCTGATGATGGTAGTTAAAATTAGGTATAGTTCGTTACAAGACAATTAAGCATGACAATAATAATAATCATAATAATAAAGAAAACTAAACGACATTATAAAAAAGCACGTATATAAAGGGGTAGAAATTGTTTTTTTTCTTTTCTTCGCATTATTCTTTCTTAGTGGTTTTTTTAAGATCATCTATTCTTGTAAGGTAATATTTAACATCTTCTTCTAGATTAATCAAAGCCTTTTTAACTGCATCTATTTCTTCCTGCTCCACTTTGGAACCATCGCTTGAGTTAGCTGCTATCCATTCGTCCAATTCATTCTTCAATTTGATGAAGTTTTCTCCAATGTTTTCAAGGTCAGGTATAGCTAAGCTCGAATCTTCTAATTCCTGTTGATTATCAAAGTCTGGCAATTTTTTAATTGCATCGTGTAGATCAGCAGCAGAATCGAAGCGCTCTCTCAAGGCGGCTAAGGATCCAACTGGTGTCTTTGTTGAATCTAGTTCCTTAGTTTCGGTTTCCTTCACAATTGGTTGCAGGTGATATTGAGATAACCACTTTGAGAATTTCTTACCAATTGGGGAATCGAAGAATATAATGACAGAAAAGCACCCGAGGTGAAGCCAAAAGTAGTTAATTCTCCAAGCTTGAAAAGAAGGTTTCAATTCCAACAACACGAATGGTTGTACAGCGTAACCAAAAGAGCACTGTGTGACAAACCAGCAAACAATGTCGTACAAGAACTTGTATGACGAAACGTTGGTGTTGTCCTTTGAGGCAAACAAGGGTCTGAAATTACGTCTGAAGATCTTACCAACTGCCTGCATGAATGCACCGATGATAAAAGTCATGTAATAACCGGGCATGGATCCATGCCAAAAGGCAGAGGTAAAGAAAGTGATTAATGTTGGGATCATGCCCATCTTCAGCTTCCCTGTTTGTTTATCCCTTTTGCAGGTTCTTAGATAGATGAAATTCTTTAACCATTTGTTCGTATTCATATTCCAAGCCTCCAAACAATCGTGGACGTTCTGACCTGTTTCAAATGCATATGGGTCAATATTTTGAACTCTATTCCAATACAGTTTGTCCTTCTCGGCATCGTAACCGTTATAGCCTAAACCAGCCAAAATACAGCCAGCTTCACTGATACTCCAAACAGCGTAATATTTTAATCTATAAATGAAACCAAGAACCCATAAATAGATCAATTTATACAAAAACGTCTTATTTGCTTTGAAATCGTCAGTCAATGAGTAAGCAGTAGTAATCTTTGGTTTGACAGTAATCCACAACGCTGCCCATATAATGCCTTGAATGACTTTCCATAATGCAATTCTTCCACTTCTTGGAATCTTTCTCTTTCTTTTTCTTCCAGGTTTCTTGGAGTCTGGAACGTCATCAAAGATATCCGTCAAGATGAATTTCTCATAATCGGAGTAATCAAATGAAGGACCAGTGACAATTGAAGCGTAAAAGAAAACGTAGCCCATGTAGGATAGGAAGCTAGGATGTTTCAGTATAGCTCTGGATTTCTGGTACGTGTTGAAGTAACTGTTGAATTTGGCAACGTCCGAATGGTATAGTAACCCATCGCTATACGACCAAGCAAAGGCACTCAACTTCATGACTAGGACCATCTGGGCACCAGTGATGTCAATTGCTGTTGGGTCATATGTAACTCTAGAAAATTGCGTCTTCAAATGATTTGCTGCTAACAGGAGCATCAGTGCTATCAAATTGACCCATGGCATAAGTCTAGATCGATAGTACTTTGTCAAAATGTATGTGAACAGAGCATTGAAAAACAAGACAAAAAAACCTGTCCATATTTCCAAGATTAAAAAGATGTAGACTGCACTGGTAAAGATGATGAAGTAGTTCTTCAAATTGAGGCTTTGGTCGGGCAACCTTTTGAAGATGGCACTTATGGGGAACGATAGAAATAGGCATGTTAAGATCTTGCAGTTACCTTCATCGAGTCCGGAAGCGCTTGCCAATGGTAGGACCAAGTAGTTCTTGAATGGATTCAAACTCATGATTCCAATATCAGAAAAGCAAAACAACAGCTTGTTATATGTGAAGCTGTGTGTATATATATATCATAATATAAATTACAATTGTGAGTGAGATGCCAAGTTCGAAAAGTGAAAGGCTCGCTTCGAATGGATACCGGCTTCGGGGGGTGCGAACTTTTTTTATGTTTTTTTGCCATGCACCGGTTGAAGACAGTCAGACAGACGGTTGGGTTTTTCTTTTCACGAACAGCTCTGAACAGCTCTGAACTGCTCTGGCTAACTTTGAGAGTTGCATTGCAGTAGTCAAGCAGTGAGTGGCTATTATTTTGGTTAGCTGGTTGTTTAGTCGTATCTGCTATTGTAGGCGGTCATGTTCTCAGTTTCACGTCCGGTTGTCTGCTTACGGATGCCTGCGTTGCTCTGCGGCCGGTTTTCCACCTCTTCTTCGAACTGCGCTGCGGGAGGTTTCCTCAACAAGAACACAACGTCTTCCAGTTCCAGAGAGCAATGCTACACGGTGCACAAGAAGTTTCACTACAATCAAGACGCTGTGTTTCAAATGATTGCCGATGTCGATAAATATCACGAGTTCATGCCACATTGCACTTCGTCTTTCATCAGGGAGAGAGACGCTAACGGATTGCCAACTCTGGCAGGCCTACAGATCGGGTACCTAAACTTCGACGAAGAGTTTACTTGTGTTTTGAACTGTGTCAGACCCACCACTATAAATGCTAGATCGGTGACTTTGGCATTGTTCGAATCTTTGAATACCGAGTGGACTGTAGAGGCCATCGATGAAAACCACTGTAGAGCAATTCTAAATCTTCGATACGAATTTAAAAACGATCTGTATAATAGTGTCAGTGCATTAGTTGCCAGAAAAGTTGCCAGTTTTATGACAAAATCTTTTGAGAAAAGAGCGTACGAGCTTTATCATGCTGATAAGAGTCAATGACTTATCAACCTTAGAAACTATGTGTATATATACTTCAGTTAGAGACGATATATAGATGCCGTGTACCTCTAATAAACTTATAATGAATGACAACTTGACATGGAGATTGCCTGTTTATCGACGCGTCGCCGAAGCTCACTGCTGGTCTGCCAGTGCGCCGCCCATCAGAGCTTAAAAGGAGCCATGCTCACCGGGGTTGCTTTACCGTCTAGATCGATCTATCTAGTTGCACTCTTTATCGTGCCAGAGGCTCTGTTAATAGCAATGACTGGAAAATTGATTGGACCCGTTGAAGGTCGTTTCTTTGAATATGCCCCAAGGTTGATGGCGTTTGAATATGGTACGCTGAACTCCGAAAATGTTTTGGTCTTTATTGGCGGACTCGGGGATGGTTTTCTAACAGTTCCCTATATCCCACTGCTTTCCAAGCAA
The DNA here is from genome assembly GCA_030565405.1 of Ogataea paraovalis. Lineage (NCBI taxonomy): Eukaryota > Fungi > Ascomycota > Pichiomycetes > Pichiales > Pichiaceae > Ogataea > Ogataea paraovalis. Next base: position 21,536 of record JAJMBU010000128.1, read on the forward strand.
TTGACTGCAATTGGCTGGTCTCTAATACAAATTCAGACCTCGAGCTCTTACCAAGGATGGGGCACTGGCTCCTTACAAAGAGATGATTCGGAGATTGCCCAGCTAATACAATACCTACGGTCACCAACTGCTCCTTGCGGCGGAAGAGCTAATGTTGGTTTGATGGGCCATTCAACTGGATGTCAGAACACTTTATACTACCTTTCAAAAGAATTGCAGAAACCAGAAGTAGATTTTGGTATCCTTCAGGCTTCTGTTTCAGATAGAGAGGCCATGACCATGATATTTCCTGATGAACTGTTACTGGAATCGATCGGCCATGCGGAAAAGTTGATTAAAAGTGGTAACCCAAACGAATTGATGCCTTTTAAGTACTGTGAAAGATTTTTTGGTGCACCAATCAATGCAAGCAGATGGGTTTCGTTGGCTAGTGAGAGGGGAGATGATGATTTCTTCTCGAGTTATTTGAATGAAGACGATATGAAAGTCACTTTTGGTAATGTGAGAAAACCATTACTTGTGCTATATAGTGGATCTGATGAGTTTGTTCCACGCAGTGTGGATAAAGCTGCTATGGTGGAAAAGTTCAAAAAAGCTGTTCCTACAGAGTATTGGTCTGCACTCAGTAAGGTTGTCACAGGGGGTACGCATAACCTAGGACCTGATTCGACATCTGATGCTCAAGAGGAAGCTATATCCACTGTTTTGAAGTTTTTAAGAGATTTATACTAATAGTGGAAAGAATATGCGAGAGTTAGTACGATATAAGAGATATACTCAATATTCATTATCAAAAGACTTTACTAGTAGCTAATTTATACTTGGCACCCAGAATTGAATAACTCTTTTTGCTTTTTTCAAAAGATGTTGGCCAAGTGCACTCCAACCTTTTCACAGTCGTGGCATTGAGAGCAGTCTCATCCAAAAATCAGTCAGCCGTAAATAAAATCACTGAGTTAAATCTCAGAGGGGTTCAGCATCACTCACAAGGCGTCTCGAATCAACAAGACAGAACACAGAAAAACAGAGCTGATAATTACCTTTTACGAAACATATTAAATAGACTAACTGCTGCGAAGGAAAGCTGCAATCACCATTCTTCAAAGGATATCAAAAGTTGAATCCAAGGATTGGCCTTTACGATCATAAAACTGTAACGAAAGACTATGCCTCAAAAAATTTCAAATCGTTTATAATATATTTAATTATACTTAGCGAACACTTTATCAACTTCATCTTCCAGCAGCTTCATTCTTTCTGGCTCCATCCATGATCCCCTGATACTGTTTTTGGAAATCTTGACCCAAGTTTGCATGTCCCAACCAAACGATTTTTGGACCATGATAAAGGTATCTAAGATATAGTTTCTGAAATAAGCTGGATCGTCAGAGTTGATTGAAAATGGAACATCGGCATCAAGTAACTTTTGCATTGGAAGCTCACTAATATCCTTAACTAATTGAATTTTCCAATTTGAAACAGGACAAATGGTCAGCATAACTTTCTCGTCGCGGAGTCTTTTCATTAATTCTTGATCTTCAACAGAATTAATACCATGATCGATTCTTGTGACATTTAGTTTATCTAAAGCAGTAACAACATTAACTGAGCCTGATTCTTCACCTGCATGAGCTGTAAGCTTAAGATCTGGATGGAATTCTGAGACCCTTTTATAACAGTCGATAAATAGCTCAGGTGGGAAGTTTGCTTCACTGGAGTCTAATCCCAAGCCCTGGATTGTTCCATTTTCAAAGTGCTTTCTAGAGCTTTCAATCGTAGCTTCACAATGTGGAACTGGCATATGTCTTAGCAGACACATGATCAGTTTTGTTGAGATGCCTAATTCATTTTCAGCTTTAATACATGCTCTCTTGAAGCCCGAAACCACCACATCAATATGGACTCCCCTGTCTGTATGACCTTGAGGATCGAAGAACACCTCAGCATGGATAAGACCTTCTTTGTGGACCCTTGAAAAGTAAGTCCATGCGAGATCAAAGAAGTCTTCCTCTTTTATTAAAGCGGCCATGCCAATATAGTAGTACTTGAGGAATCCATCCAAACCTTCAAATTTCTCATAGGTATCTGCTAGTTCTTCTTCAGTCTTTGGGAAATCTTCTGGAAAAGTGATATTGTTTCTTTTGGCTAGTGGAAAAAGTAACTCGGGACCAAGAGTTCCTTCCAAGTGTAAATGGTGTTCACATTTTGGTAGATCAAGCAAAAAATTTTTCATCTCATCAGTGCATTCATGATTTGGGTAAGACATACTAAGTTGTATTGCTGTATGTAGGGTTCGCCGCTTTCAGAAAGGTTAGAACTACGCACCACTAGATGAGAATTATGGAAAAAAGTTCTGGGAAATATATCCCTTGAATATATATATATCTATATATATGGAGTCTATCTCTCGGATTCCATGGAGGAGGAAAGTTGCAATCTTTTCACCATCCAGCCAGAGAGGACTTCTCGGAGAAAAGGTAGTGTGCGCTTAAAACGTCCTTATCTCACGCCCACCCGCCAGTGCGACTCAACGCAACGGACATCCGGATAACAGAGGTTGATCGGGATCTGTTATCTTGGCCCGCCCGCCATTCCCGAGGACTTCCGCGTGATCACTGCGGCGAACCCCACCGCTTGGCTTGCGGTCAGCCTTTTTTGGCTGTATTGGGCAATTTAGTCAAATGAAAATCATTTTCACACAAGCATAAACCTCCTCAGCGGGTTTGAAATTGTGCAAGGCGCTTTTTCCTGATGAAGGAAGAGAGTCAATTGATTTTTCGACGATTATCTTTCCGAGGAGGCTATGGTTTAAATACCCCTTCCGCCATATATTCCTCGAGGGTCTTAGTCTTCAGTTTTTCTTTTACTTTTTTTGACCACAACTGGGAAATTCACTCACAAATGACTCAAATCTCAGCTGTTTCAAAAGATATCATCAGCTATGTTAAGCAGAAGATTGCCGAACTAAGCGATGAGCTATACGATTTCCAACATGAGATTTGGAGGCATCCTCAACTAAACTATGAAGTAAGTTTTTTTATATTCTTTTTCTACATTTTATATATAGTGTAACCTCGTACTAACTACCAAATAGGAAGTGGTTGCTCATGATGTCATGACCGCTTTTATGGATAAGCAGGAAGGATGGAAAGTGACCAAGCATGCTTTTGGTTTAAACACATCTTTTGTTGCTGAATTCTCCCACAAACCAGAAGAAAATCCAACTGTTATATCATTCAATGCTGAATATGATGCTCTACCAGAAATTGGCCATGCATGTGGTCACAATTTGATTGCTGTCTCAAGCGCTACAGGTGCCATTTCTGCAGCTTTGGCCATGAAAGAGTTCAATATCCCAGGTACTGTTAAATTATTTGGTACCCCTGCAGAAGAAGGTGGGGGAGGTAAGATCAAGATGATTGATGCTGGTGCGTATGAAAATGTCGATTGCTCACTTATGGCCCATCCAGGAAATGTTGAACCAACTGCACTAATGCACACCGCTGCTTATACTAGAATGGTTGTTCAATATTTTGGTAAAGAGGCCCATGCTGCAGCATATCCTTGGGAAGGTATTAATGCATTGGATGCTATGGTTATTGCTTATAACGCCATCTCGGTGTTACGACAGCAATTTATGGAAGGTGATATTATTCAATGTAACATTGAAGATGGTGGTCTTGCACCAAATATCATCAGTGCCCATACATCGGCAAATCTCATTGTCAGAGCAAGAACAAGAAGTAGATTGGAAGATTTGAAACAGAAAGCAGTTGATTGTATTAAGGCTGGTGCCGTTGCCACTGGTTGTAAATTCAAGGTTACTTGGCAGATGGATTACTACGATATCATCTCAAATGAAGTCATGGCTGGGACGTACAGATCTTACATGAACAAGCATTTTGGCAATGATATTCCATCAGTCGAACAAGAAAGAATTACAGCAGTTATCGGTGCTTCCTCTGATCAAGGTAATGTTTCATGGACTATCCCTTCCATCCATCCAAACTTCTTTGTTAACTCGGTTGCAGGACCACATAATCCAGAATTCACTGAAAGTGCTAAAACTCAACAAGCCCATCTATCAGCTTTGGATACTGGTATGTGTCTAGGTTTCACTGGACTTGAGCTTTTACTGGATTCCACTTTACTTGCTGCTGTTAAAGCTAAATTCTCAGATGATATGGAGAGATATAAGCCTAAACTCACAGGAGGGATCGACTATACCACTCAAGACTTACATCTAGATTAAAATACTACTGATATATAGCTCTGAAATTTCATATTGTATATATCTTTTACAATAATAGCTGAATTTAAACAAAAAATTAAGATTTATGCCATAGTAACGTGTATAGCTTTGCGTGAATACAAATCAGAACAATTCTCATTAGATCCACTTCAAATAGTCATCCTAATTGTAAATGATAGTAGATTATCGTGGATTGAGTACTCAGGAAACTCAGTAAGATAAGAACAAATCGAACAAAAGTAGTCTTCAATTTTATAACCAGTGATAATTTGTTGAAAAAAATATTTTATAGGCATATAAATCAGCTCGAGAAAACTGTTGGGATGCATTAAGCCATCTTGCAGACAAGTTTACGCTTCCGTCAAATCCAGAAATATTGTTTGAATTACAGAGCTGATTTTCTTTGTAAAAGGATTCAACTTAAAACAACTATTTTATGAAGATACAGAAAAGATGCTTTCGTTTTCTTGTGAAGTGGATTGATTTCTTTGACTGTACATTTCATTCTCTCGGAACAAATAATCGTTTAAAGCTTTTGCTCAGATATTTTTTTCTGATTAATTTGTTGCTAGCTAACATATTTAAAGTTTGTACACAGTCATCTTCAGGGACCTATAAAGAGTATCTAAAGTAAGGATTTTCCTTATCGGTCATATCCTTGAAACCATTAGATTTGCCTTCTTCAATCTGTTCAAAGGTCAGTTCACCTTGAGCTTTGTTACGTTTATCGTTTTCATACTTATATGAGAAATGTAAACAAACGATGAAGACAAAGTTGAGAATCAAAGTGACAAGCATAGCAATAATACCACTCTTGTATGTTGGCGTTTCTGAAGCTTTCATAACTTGGGGACCAGCGATTTGACCAACTGAATAGCCAACAAAAACCATCATTGAACAAGTTGATTTCTTTGTTGTACCCGCAACATTGGACGAAACGGTGGATAAGCATGAAACAAAACCAATGACAAAGACACCTAAAAGCCAAACACCAACAAGTCTACCCCATTTGTCAGATAAACCGTGGATTAATCCAGTACCAATGATAGGGACGATCATAAAAACAGCAGCAGTCAACAAACGGTAGTTTTTGGTGAGTGTCTGAGTCAGAAGAGCATATACCAAACACATAGCCCATAGAATACCAGATAATGGAATGTTCATCAACGTGGTTTCAATATTAGTGAAACCAAGCCCGGCAATCAAAATACTTCCAAACGTTCCTAGGCCACCAGATGGAACAGCGTTACAGAATGAACACAGCATCAATAACCAACAGTTCACGTCCAAGAAGGCTTCTTTGACTTGACCCCAATTCAATTCAGAACTTTTAATACCCATGTTGTTTGAAGCAACAATTTTGACAGCGGCTTCTCTTTCTCTTGGATTCAAAAACAATGCAGTTTCTGGACTTGCTGGAAGATAGAAAAAGATAACAATACCCCAAGCGGCAGAGATGGAACCCAAAATAAGGTAGATATATTTCCATTGGGATCCCTTGAAAGGACCAGAGTCGATGTGACCAATACCATATGTCATGACACCACCAAAGATACCAAACAACCCATTACATGAGATCCAGAAAGCAGAACGACTTGAATGGTACTTACTTGGATAGTACATTGCCATGATCAAAACAAAAGCTGGTGAGATGACAGATTCCAAACATCCAAGCAAAAATCTCAATGCTCCAAGTTTCGCAAAACTGTTACACCCAATAAAGGCAATCAAGATACAACCCCACAAAAAGAAAGCTGAGCCAAGTAATCTTTGAAGCGGTAACTTTGGAATCAAAAACAAGGTACCAATATACTGGAAGAACAGGTACCCAAAATAGAACAACGAGGAACACCATGAGTACTGCATTCCCTGTAAGTTGTTATCTGCGATCACTCCAAACACCGCCGAATATCCTAATGTAGTCTTATCCAAAAAACTTAAACCGTAGCAAATACCAAGGACAGGCAAAAGGAACATATCAAACTTTCTAATGATCCTGCGCTCAAGCTCAGGGTCAACAGAATCATAACTTGTAACGTAAACTGTGGATTCCGCTTTTCCATCCTCACTGATGGACTTCTGCTCGTACTTGGCTTCAGTGTCGGACATTCTACTGGGGTAAATAGAGAGGCAGGTGGATAGAGAGGTGGGGTGAAGAAGAATACAAACGATAAAAGAGAGACTAACTGGTTCCTTTTTATATAGGCAAAATATGACAAGCCCCGTGGTACCAGACCGACACCAACACCAGCGAAATATGTGACTTCACCCCAGCTCAACGTTACCCGTTGCAATCAATTTAACCTCGAGATGAGCGCCGCACAGACTAACTTTATTTTCTTATCTCTGGGCGTGAGAGGCCAGCGGATTTGCCGACAGGGTCTAAATAGGGTGTCCCGTTAGAAGGGGTTGGCAGTCCATTGGCTGGATAACGGCGGTTAGTTTTTCCGTTAGGTGGCATCGTGGGCTTTCAGACAGCACGTCGGCCCCGGCCGCTCGTTTCTGGTACCAGAACCCACGCAAAAACAATAGAATGGAAGTGGTGGTGAACTGGGAGAACTCAGTTTAACTTTTGTTTTTTCTTTGAATTTGATCGTTCTTCCCCCTGCAGCTACGTTTACTTAGTCTGGTTCACTGATGAACCGTAGAATGGCATAAATGATCCCTCTTTCCTCACTTACCTACTCACAGTTGTCCCATCAATTGAAAGGTTAAAGGCTAGTGCATATTTACTCTAAGGATAAAACGGCCCACCCTTTCCCGCCTACCAGTGCATACGTGGAGCAAAATACTTTCCACTAGATAGATCAGTTTCCCTAATGAGGACGATAAATATTGATCTTAAGTATATACCATCGGAGAAGTCCGATCTTTCAATTAGTACTTAGCTATTATCATTTTTGTTATCCTAATTGTACGACTGTTTCATTATTGTTCTCGTGAACAAAAAGATAACCAATTACAGCAATTTCTCATCTTTTTCTTTATTGTTGTCGTGAACAAAGAGATAACCAATTACAGCAATTTCTCATCTTTTTCTTTATGCTCCTCTCAAACTCACCTACAGTTTTTGTCTACCAAAATCTGGTGTTTTTAAGCTCAATGGGTTTCGAAGGTACAAAAAACATCTGGTGGTAGTAATGATGATAAGTATTACGATACAATTCAAGGTCTTTTCTACCATGAGTTACCGACAGCACCCAGCTTCAAAACCCAATCAAAGCATCTTCCAATGATTAGGGTCGCCTGCATAAAATTATCAACCTGGGTAAAAACACAGCAGCAACAAGTGCAGAACTGATTATAATTGAGTTTGTCGTCAGAGTCCAGTGGTGACCATTTCTGATCCACTCCTCTATTTCATTCACATGCATATAAATCTATTTATCGGTAGTGCGTGACAATCCCAGCAGATTATCTAAACCTAACTGATGACGCTCAAACAGCTGTGATTCTGTTTGTAGGGGTGAACGAGCGGAGTGGATTTTAAAAATTACAAGCTTTGTGTGCTGCACACGAAACCCTTGCAGGACTCCTCAAATCTGCATATGAACATTGCGCTTCCTCGAAATTAAAATAGTAAATATACTTCAATATGGTTTATTAACCAAAATTGGAAGATAAGCAATCGGACATGGCCGTTATCTTTAATCCATAAAGATAGCTGAAACTATTGATGAACAGTATATATGGTTTCAAGCGACACGTTCGATTTACAGTACGATTACGTTTATAAGTGTTTGTTTTGGGATTATAGTGTATGATTGGTGTACGTGATTCAACATATATGAGATCTATATAGAGTTATTAAATTTACTGACTACTCCATTCTAGGTTAAATCTTCCCTCTGGTGCAACGTACTTGTCTAGCTTTTCAATAACTTCTTCTGCAGTTGTGGCTATATGAACAATATCCTTATGGCTCTCAGAGATGAATCCATTCATCACGACTTCTTCAAGGAATTTGATAAAGTTATCATAGAATCCATCAATGTTGAAAAGAATGACAGGCTTATTATGGATTCCTAACTGTGACCATGTCGTAACTTCCATAATCTCTTCTAATGTACCATATCCTCCAGGCATAGCAACAAATCCACCGTTTGCTTCTTGCCCCATAAGCTTCTTTCTTGTATGCATATCTGTAACGATGGTAGTCTTTCCATAGTTATCACCAATAAATGTTGTTCCCTTATGGTTTGAAACGCCTTGCATAACTTCCTTGTTGGCCTCCTCTATCATACTTTCATCAGCACGCTCTTTTGTAACCAAGGCACTTGGGATAATACCATGCACGTAACCACCGTTCAAATGAACAGCTTTTGCAACTGTCCCCATCAATCCGGTGGTTCCTCCACCATAAACTAGACCGTGATTGTTTTGTGCTAGTAACTCGCCTAACTCAGTCGCAGCTTTAATATAAGCTGGTTTGGAACCATACGATGATCCACAAAACACGCAAACTGTCTTTTTCATCCCGTTTGTCATATTTACAAATAATGATGCCAAACGAGCAAAGATTTACGAATCTGACAAGATGAAGGGATCAATCTTTTGATATATAGATGGAGAAAAACGATTTATAAGGTTGCCCGAAGACAATTAATTCTCTCCCTCTCCGCTATCCTTTCCGCAACGGCGGATTTTCTCACCGCAACAGCCGGTGCGTCCCAGTATGCGAGGTGTGCGGAGGTTCTCCTGTTGGGTATATAAACACACAACGATCAGCTTTTGAGCTATTGATCTGCGATTCTACAGAAAAAAAATGATTTAAATAAAAATTTTAAGCTAAACGAATTTGTAGATTGATTCATTAAGGAATATATGGTGCGTATATTTCTACATAGCTATCCCAACTTAATTCTCTCGCCACGGCCTGTGGTGCAACTACAGAAAATATATATTAAGGTTGGGTAAAGAAGGAGGATTATACAAATCGTTATGTATTAGTTTTTATAGTGTTTCGGACAAAAATCTAAATTTTCGAACATCTTCTGGATTTTTGTTGAAAGACAAATTTAACCAATAGTTAGCAGCACTCTTGAGTCAACCGGAAGTTGAAATTATTTGAGACTCTCCTCTTAGCCTGAATAATTCTTTCTTACACCCACTTGACGTCATTGTTGAACCATTCGATAAACTCTCCGAGATTTACTTCATGTTACTGGCTACTTGGTTTCTATACATACAGTCACATTCATGTCACCTTTATTTATCCAAACCCGGTAAAAGTCCGACGTTTCAACATCAGCATGCACTTTAGGTTACGCGTTCTTAAAACTGCTGGGCGAGAGGTAACATACGGTTGGATTTGGAGTCATCCTCGCTAACTGTATCATCGTAGTGCTGCGTAAGAGAAACGGCTCTCCTTGATAATACCGCAATTAGTAGTAATAAATTAAAAAGAAATGCCATATCCCTACCAAATGGTTATACTTTAATGAATCAAACTAAAGTCAATTAAATTAATCTGTGTCTATACAGTTACGAAAGGAGAATAAAATTGAGCTTCCAATCCAGAAAGAAAAAACATCCGAGAAGAAATTAGTTACAGTTTGAGTTTCGTTTACTCGGCTATTTCACTTGCCAATGTTGAAGAATAGCCACCTTATTCTCCCATATTCTCTAATCTCATATTTACCAGCTTGTCTAATAACGAGTATTATATTTTTTTTGTTTAATTATATAACAAATATAACAAAGTTATAGTTTTGTATGATTATTGTAAGATGAGCTAATAATAATTGTTTGGTTATGATTCACGTAAAGGTATATAAATTAATATATAGAGTCCTGAAAGACAGTGTGGTAACGTCACTAGTTGATCTCTCAACAACCAGATGACCACTGTTTTCAGTCATCCGACGCCTCTTCTTAGAAGAGCATCCTCGTAAAGTAGTCATTAGAAAGATAAAATAATAAAAGACCGAAATACTTAAGAGCATTTGGTTTGTCCAAAGATCCAACGTCGATGATACGTCGATAGATGCACATAGTCGTTACAAGTTCAACACATACATATTTTTGATATCAAACAATGTGGCGATACCAACCTCCTTAAATATATATATAGTCGAAAAAGGCTCCTGAAGGGGTGTCGAAATCAAAAGCGGGTGACCATATCAATAATAGCTGATGGAAAAGAAAGCAGATATTATTAGCATTAGGTAATCGTAAAAATGTATGGGATCTTTGACAAACATTGGGAAATTACAAAATAGGAGTGGAATAACATATTTTAAAAGAAAATAGACTTCGAAAACGGTGGGTAAAAAGTAATCCGGAAATCGATATCATGTATTCATGGTGAAATCAAAAGAGTAGATCGGAAACAGATGATCTTGCAGTTTTCCGAAAATGTTAAACATAATTATAGCGATTGAACATAATTGTAACGAAATTCTTAATAATTCGCCATTTATTATATCACAAAAGGGTGACCGAAAAGTTTACTGGTCACTTTTATAAAAGAGAAGCATGATAAAGACTGTGATTATACAATACAAAGATGGCTGGAATTTTCTGCAATAACAATCTTTATCATATTTCACTTCTATAGAAGTGACTAGTAAACTTTTTGATCA